>CAUYON010078006.1:0-36483 GCA_963573935.1 Arctocebus calabarensis | reverse complement strand
TATATAGTGATCAAGGAAATGCCATGAAGGATATCTGTAACAGTATGATCAAAATATTTCTGAATGTATATGAATCGTGCCCTGTGATTGCACCAATGTACATAATTATGATTCAATAAAATTATTAAAAAAAAAATCAAGTAGTTTTGCATTATAGTTCCGAGTACAAAATCAATTATCTACAAGTCTATACTGATATAAACAAATGATTGGCAAATTAGTAAACAGGGGAGAAGAGGCAATTTTCCTTTGCTGAAAATTCTGAGTAATTTATGTAAAGGAGCTGGAGCACAAAGCTCACTCCTTAAGTGTGCATTGTGCATAGCAACTTTCTTCCAAACAGTACACTATGTAAAGTGGAAAAAGGAGCAACTCGACAAACACTTTCCCAGCCAGGCAATCAAGGACAACACCAGTTGTCATACGGATAAAAGATTTAAATCTTAGGCAGGAAACAATACAAATCCTTGAAGAAAGTGTGGGGAAACACTTGAAGATGTTGGCCTGAGGAAAGATTTTATGAAGAAGACTTCCATGGCAATTTCAACAACAACAAAAAATAAATCACTAGGACTGAATCAACAGCATCTGTATAGCTAAGGAGTCAAAGCAAATAGATAACCTTCAAAATGGGAAAAGATATTTGCATATTACAAGTCAGACAAAGGCTTGATAAGTAGGATCTACAGAGAACTCAAATTAATCATCAGAAAAAGAGCCAATAATCCTATATATCACTGCGCAAGAGACATGTATAGAACCTTCTCTAAGGAAGATAGACTAACGGCTAACAAACATATGAAAAAATGCTCATCGTCCTTAATCATCAGAGAAATGCAATAAAAACCACCCTGAGATATCACCCAATCTCAGTAAGATTAGCCCACATCACAAAGTCCCAAAGCTGCTGATGCGGATATGGAGAGACACTTCACACTGTTGGTGGGACTGCAAACTCCTACAGCCTCTTTGGAAAGAAATACAGAAAATCCTCAAAGATCTCAAATTAGGTCTCCCATTTGACCCCACAATCTCACTATTAGGCATCTACCCAGAAGAAAAAAACACACTTTACTGTAAGGACATTCGCACTAGATTGTTTTTTTGTAGCTCAATTTACAATCGCCAGGATATGGAAACAACCTAAATGCCCATCAACTCAGGAATGGATTAATAAATTGTGGTACATGCACACCATAGAATACTATGCAGCCATAAAAAGTGATGGTGACTTCACATTCTTTGTAATATCCTAGATGGACATGAAACACATTCTTCTTAGTAAAGTCTCACAAGAATGGAAAAGCAATTATCCAATGTACTCAATACCATTAAGAAGCCAGTAGATGATCCAATGCATGCACAAATAGGAGAAAAACCCATTTCAATTCAAATTGGAGGGGAGGGGTAATAAGTGGGGGGGAGGGATTGAGGTGCTCTCACTGAATAGGCATGGGGGGGGGAAGGTTGGCACACCCTTCGTGTGTGGAACATAACCTCAAGACGAACTCTACCTAACTAAATAAATATTTTGACCTGGTTGCTTGTACCCTCTTTTTAACCTGAAATAAATTTACTTAAAAAAAATAAAATGTTTAAATGTTAAAAAAAATAATCAGCTGTTACACGCCAAGCATGCACCCTGGATGTGAAGTGCTGAAAATAGTACTTTCCCTCTGGGATCGTTCTTCCACACATCCATACCCTAGGTCCAACCATGAGAAAAACATCAGACAAATCCCCAGAGTAGAGCACCCAGCAATATATGTGGTCAGAACTCTTCAGAATTGCCGAGGTCACTAAAAAGCAAAGAAGGTCTGGGAAATTGTCAAGCAAAGAGGGGCCCAAGGAGACATGAGGTCTAGATGTGAGATGGTTCTGGGACAGAAAAAGGAATTAAGTTGAAACTAAAGAAATCTGAATAAAATATGAAATTTAGTTAATAACAATATATCAGTATTGGTTTATTAATTATAAAAATGTATCGTACTAATATAAGATGCTAATAATAGGGAAATTGTGCGTGTGGGGGGAAGGTGGGAACTCTATACTATCTTTGCAATTTTTCTGTAAATCTAAAACTGTTCTTAAAAATCTATTAATTCAAAAAATTAAATAAAATAGAAAAAAGTATACAGATATGATTACAGCAAACATCTGTGTTCTGCACATACTTAGATAATTGTTCAGATGTCAGATTTACTTCAAGCTTATTCAGTGCATAACTTAAAAAAGCAGAAAAATTGTTGCTGGGATGGATCAACAGAAAATATGGACATGAAAGTATTATAACATCTATGGTGGATTAAAGGTGGTGGGAAAATCTTTGTCTCCTTTTACACTGAGCGGGGGCCCTATATCTCCAGCCCCTTTGATGCTGTGCAAGGACAGGCTTAACTTTAACAAGAATGGCTGCTTCTGCTTTCTCCCTTCTGGAGCCTGGCAGCCATACTGGGAGGCAGCTCAAACAGCCTTGTGGAGAAGCCCACGATTCTTCTCCTTATGTTAATAGCCATGTTAAACTCCCAGCCCACAGCCAGCACCAGCTTGCCAGCCACATGAGTGAATCATTTTGGAAATGAACCTTCCGGCTCTGGCCAAACTTTCCCAGCTGATGCCACTGAGAACAGAGGTGAACTGTCCCCATCAAGCTCTGCCGAAATTGCAAAATGGTGAACAAAGAAGTGACAATTGCTGTTTTTTTGGGTTTTTTTGGTAGAGACAGAGTCTCACTTTATTGCCCTCCGTAGAGTGCTGTGGCATCACACAGCTCACAGCAACCTCCAACTCCTGGGCTTAAGCGATTCTCTTGCCTCAGCCTCCTGAGTAGCTGGGACTACAGGTGCACACCACAACGCCCGGCTATTTTTTTGTTTTGCAGTTTGGCTGGGGCTGGGCTTGAACCGACCACCCTCGGCATATGGGGCCAGTGCCCTACTTGCTGAGCCATAAGTGCCGCCCGACAATTGTTGTTTTAAGCCATCAAGTTTTAGTATGATTGGCTATCTAAAAGAAATATTTGTATGAAATATTTCTGTACAAAAAGAAACATTTGACCCCAGGTCTTATCTTATATCTGGGACTAAGAATCCCATCTGAACGTTCTCCTATAGGTTAAAGGTTGTGACGTTTCCCAACATGCCTCCCAAATCCTCTGAGATGCCACCTTTTACAACTTCCTCTGTAGGCTCTATATTGTCCTACCTGTTTGCCTTGGGGGAAGCTCTGGCCGTGGGTCCCATTTTAGGTCAGGAAGAACATCTACGGAGCAGAAGACCCACTCACTGTTCTAGAGCCACACAGTCCAATGTGGTAGGCACAGGTGGCCACTGAGCGCTTGACATGTGGTTAGCCTGACATGTACTGGAGGTGCACAAAACATACCTGATGGTGAAGCATCAGTCTTCACAGAAGAATGTAAACTATCTCACGAATAATTTTATATTGATTATGTGTTAAATTGATAATATTTAGATGTATTAGATGAAAGAAAATATATTATCAATGTTAATTTCATCTGTTTCTTTTTATTTTGAAAAAATCTGGCTACTGCAGCTTTTAAAATTACATATGTGACTTGGTTGAGATTTCTATAGGACATCCTGCTCTAGAGAAAAGGGTCCTGGGCCGAACGTGTGGTTTGGGAAATGCTGCTTGGTTAGTTGTGACTCCTGGAGAAGCACAGGGCGTAGGAGCACGTTCAAGGCCGTGGGAAGACCTGCAGAAGAGGAATCCAGGTAATGCTGGGGCATGGTCAGGATCACAAAGGACGAACAGAAATGACGTACCTGGCTCTTCTGTAACCAACTCCTTCCTGCTGTTCGGCCCTGTCCTAATGGCTCCCCTCTCTGCGAGACTGCCCTGACTCCGCTCTCTAAAGTAACCTCTCCTGCCAGTCATTCTCTAGCACATCATTTACCTTTATTTTCCTTCACATTTTTTCTCCTTGGCTGAAATTAATCTTGTGCATCTATCGGGGTTCTGATAGGAAGCAGGCAGCACTCAGAATAGGAAATTTGAGGAGTTTCAGAAGGGGCTATTTATAAAGGTAGGGGAAGAATCTAGGGAAATGATATAGGGTGCTGGTGTTGGACTCAGCTGGGAGCCAACACCACCCATGGGCTGAAGCTGGGTAGAGGGTCTGCTGGACAGGGGTTAGGCCTCTGTCAGGGGATACAGCCTGCTACTGGAGGAAGCTGGGGGGAGGGAATATACTTATCTCTCTCTCCAGCTCTGGACTCCACCCAAGCCTCCCTTGGCTAAGCCCTCCAGAAGTCAGAGGGCAAGGGAGCCCATTAACTCTCTGTCCTGGATGTTGGCCAGTCTCCTTCCACTGAACTATTAGCCACACAGGCCAGGGGTGTCATGGGTTTTCTCTCCACTGTAGGTACTTAGTGTCTATTTGCTGAATAGACGAATAAATGAGTGAGTACCCAAATAGTTACTTATTTTCAAAAGCCAAAGCCCCAGGGCATTGAAGTCCTAAGGGACATGAGTCTTATGTAACACAATCTGTCCCTCTTTTCATTTGTAGTAAACCTTTTATGGGAGTATACCTTGCATATATAAAAGTATACAAACCAAAAGCATACACTTCAGTGAATTTTCACAAGCAGAACTCATCCAAGTAACCAGCACTAAGATTAAAGAAGAGATCACAGCGGGACATTGAAGCTCCCCCCGCTCCCCTGCCGGTACTTGCTCCCAGACATTACCCTTACCAATACTCTTTTGGGTTTTACAACCCCAAATTAGTCCTGTCTTGTTTGAACTTTATATAAATAGAATCATACAATATGTGTGCTTTCGTGTTTGACTTCTTTTGCTCAAGTAGTTTGTGAAATTCACTCATGATATCGTATGAGGTTGTAAGATCTATATTCTTGCTGTATATTATTTCAATGCTTGGGTGTATCACAATTTATCCATTCTACTTTCTTTTTACTTTTAGAGTCTCACTCTGTTGACTAGCTCACAGCAACCTCAGACCCCTGGGCTCACTGGGCAGTGCGGCTCATGCCTGTAATCCTAACACTCTGAGAGGCTGAGGTCAGCGAATTCTTTGAGCACAGGTGTTTGGGACCAGCCTGAAAAAGAGTGAGACCCCATCTTTACTAAAAATAGAAAACCTAACTGATCGTGGTGGTGCGCTCCGCACTGTAGTGCACTCTGCAGCTACTCGGGAGGCTGAGGCAAGAGGATTGCGTAAAGTTTAAGCCTTAAACCCAAGAGTTTGAGGTTGCTGTGAGCTATGATGATTCTATCACACTCTACGCAGGGTGATAGAGTGAGACTCTTTCTCAAAACAAAAACAAAATGAAAAATAACAAAAACTCCTGAGTTCAAGGGATCCTTCTGCCTTGGCCTCCTCAGAGTAGCTGGGAGTAGAGGTGCCACCACCCTGGCTTTTTTTTTTCTTTCTGTTTTTAGTAGGGCCAGGGTCTTACTTTTGCTCAGGCTATTCTTGAATACCTGAGCTTAAGGGATCCTCTTGACTCGGCCTCCCGGGAGTTCTAGTATTACAGGTGTGAGTCATCTTATCCAGCTTATCCATTCTGCTCATAACAGGCAATTGATTGAGGACTTCATTGGTTTCTCTCATTACTATTTATATGTGTAGAGGTCTTATACATTATTTGTTAGATTTATTCCTAGATATTTTATATTTTTATGCTAATATAATTTTTATGACAATGGTTCTTATCTATTATGAATAGTGCTCTTAGGAATGTTTTTATATAGCTTTTGGGGAGGTGTGTGTATATACACACATATGCATATGTGTGTGGCAGGACCTCTTTGGTAAAATCCATTTCAAATTCTCATCTTGTGAATAGAGGAACAGCATGAGGTACCAGGCTGAACCGAAGAGTGAAGTTGATGATGCAGACAGCTAGGGACACATTCCCATTGGTTGTCAGGACAGAAAGAACTGAGGTCAGGGAGGCCCAGAAGGGAGGGATGTCTTTTGTTGCCCATGAAAAATGCTTCTAGAATCTTTAGCTTATGTGGAGTCTGAGACCTGACTGAACACTGCCTGACTCAGGTGACTCTTCCCTATTTGTCTCTGAAGCAAAGTCAGACTGTGGTATTGATGGTACTCAATAGAGTGGTGGCTGTTGGGGCTGTTACTCTGTGTGAAAATTAGGACAGCAGTGGCCAGCAGCACAAAACAAACCACCATTCCTGGGATCAGAGATATCTTGACTCTGATGCTGGTGTCTGATATGGATACTTTTACTATGGTTTTAATTCAGCATTTTTTCTGACGGCTAATGATCTTGAGCATCTTTTCAAATTAGCTATTTGTATATACTCTTTTCAGAAGGGCTTACACAAGTCTTTGTTTTTCTATTGGTGCATTCGTATTTTTCTTATTGACATGCAGGAATTATCATATATTCCATATATGAGTCCTATTCTATATATTACAAGTATCTTTTCTCAATCTTATTTGTCTTTTTAGTCTCTGAATGGTGTTTTTATAAATGGCAGTTTTTAATGTTAATATGCTCCAGTTTATAAATTATTTCTCATATGGTGAATGCTTTTGTATTTGTGTGTGTGTGTTCTATATATTCTTCTAGAATCTTCATAGTTTTGCTTTTCATAGATATATCTGGAGTCCATGTGAAATCGTATGGTATGAAGTAGAGCTTAAAAAAATTTTTTTTCCATGTGGATATCTAAAAATCCACTTAGTACTACTTTAAAAAAGACCATTGCCTGCTCCCTCCACACCATAGTACTCCACTGCCATTTTTGTCAGAAATCAGGTGACTACATAATGTGAGTTTTGTTGGCCTTACTATTGTTTTTCATGAGTCTATTTTTATATCCTTAAGCCATTAACATATAGTTTTTTAATAGGGATTATTATTTGTTAGCTGAAGATATCTAGCTTTGTTCTTTTTCTTCAACATTGCTCTGGCTTCTTTACCCTGTTATACTTACATACAAATTTAAAAATCAACTCATCAAGTTCTGCAAAAACCTTTTTATGATGTTGGCTTGAATTGTATTGACTATAATACAATACATAGTTAAATTTGGGGTTAAATTGATAATTTTACAATATTGAGTCTTCTACTCCATGAATATGGTATGTCCCTCTATTTATTTAGGTCTTCATTTCTCTCACTAATTTTAATATTTTTATGGTAACATAAACAATATTCCTTTAAAGTTTTATTTGCCAGCTTTTGGCTTTTATACAGAAATACAATCAAGTTTCACAAATAATTAGCCTTCTTATAAATGACCTTCCAAAATTTATCTGTTGATCATGCTAGTTTTTCTGTAGAACCTTTTGTATTTATAATACTATGAACAAAGTCATTTTTGTTTTGGCAAATAAGGACGGTTTTAGTTTTTTTTTCTAAATTGCATACTTTTTTCCCCTTACCTTTTTTGCACTGGCTAGAACCTGCAGTTCAATATTTAATAGAAGTGGTGAAAAACATGCATTCTTGCTCATTCTCAGACAGAAAGCTTTAATATCTCACCAGTAAGTATGATACTTTTTGTAGGTTTTCTTTTCTTTCTTTCTTTTCTTTTTTAAAGACACTCTTTATCAGATTAAATAAGTTGCCTTCTGTTCTTATGTGGAAAGAGAGTTTTTTTTTTTCTGGTCTTTTGGATGATGAATATGTGTTGAATTTTATGAAAAGCTATTTCTATACCTACTGAGATGATCAGATGATTTTTTAAAATTCTGTTAATGTGGTGAATTAGGGTAATTGTTTTTCATGTGAAGCCAACCTTTCATTCCTGGAACAAATTCAACTTCTCATGATTTATTTTGTCTTTCATTGAATCTAATTTGCTAGTTTGGCATTTTTGCTTCTCTGTTCCTAAGACTGATTGGTCTGTAATTTTCCTTCATGGTCAGTTTTTTGTGTCAAGGTTACAGTGGCCTCATTAAACAAACTAGGAAATATTTTCTTTTTTCTAGTCCATGCAAATGTTTATATAAGATTGGTATCATTTCTTCCATAGCTATTGGGAAGAATTAATTTGGAATTTATTTGGAGAAAAGCCATTTT
Organism: Arctocebus calabarensis; assembly: GCA_963573935.1. Taxonomy (NCBI): domain Eukaryota; kingdom Metazoa; phylum Chordata; class Mammalia; order Primates; family Lorisidae; genus Arctocebus; species Arctocebus calabarensis. Next base: position 28,438 of record CAUYON010078006.1, on the reverse strand, counting down.
TACCTGAAGATTTCTTTGTACAAATATTATTGACAGCTTCAACATCTTTAACATGTATAGGACTATTCCCAGTTTTCTATTTCCTCTTATGTCAGCTTTTGTTGGTTTTATTTTTGAAAGAATTTTCCATTTTATTTTTAATTTATTAATATTAAATTTGGTGTAATATATTGTAACTTAACTTTTAATATATGTAAGATATGGATTAGTGTTTTCTTTTTCATTCAAATTGGTAATTTGTGTCTTTATTACTTTATTATAAGGATTCCTAGAAATTTAACATTTTTATCTTTCTTTTATAAGTGCCAATTTTGGTATGATATCCTCTCTTGAATGTCTGCTTTTTATTTCATTAATTTATGCTCTTAATTTTCATTATTTATTTCCTTCTAGTTTTTTTAGATGGCATTTGCTGTGCTTTTCTTCTTTTTGAGATAGATGACTATATTATATAGATTTTCATTCATTTTTCTTTTTAATATATGCACATAAGGCTATAACTTCTCTCTAAGCAAAGGTTTAACCTCATTCCCCATATTTTGATATGTCATATTTTCATTATTACTTAGTTAGAGATAGTTGTCAGTTTCCACTGGATTTTTTTCCCCTTTGACCCATTTAAAAGTATATTGCTTGATTTCCAAGTATTTGGAGAATTTCTACTTATTTTGTTATTGATTTCCAACTTAATTCTTCTGTGGTCAGAGAGCATACTTTGCATGATTTCAATCCTTTGAAGTTTGTTGAAATTTCTTTTATGGCCAGCATCAATGTTCCATTTACACTTGGAAAAAAAGTACATTCTTTTGGCCAGAATGTTCTGTACATGTCAATTTTTCAAAATTATTAATTGTGCTGTTTAGATCTTCTATATTCTTACTGATTTTTCCCACTTGTTGTGTCTTTTATTGAGAGAAGTTTGTTAAAGTTTCCCATTTTTATGACTGTGGGTTTGCCTGTATTTCTCTATAGTTCTGTCCATATTTGTTACACATATTTTGAAACTATGTTTTTATGTACATATAAATTGAGAATTTCTTGGGGGATTAACTATTTTACCATTATGAGGTAATTTTATCTTAATTAGGCTTCTTGCCTTAGGTGTGTTTTACTATCAATATAGTTATACCAATTTCCTTTTGGGGAGTGTTTATGTGGCAAATCTTTTATCATCTTTTAATTTTTAATTATTTTATATCCTTACACTTAAGTTGTATCTATAGCAAGTAGCTTGTAATTATATTTTGTTTTAAAATCTAGTTTGATAATTACTTTTAATTGAGCTACTCGATCCACTCCCATTCAATATGATTACTGATTATCTTTGGGTTTACATCTATTGTCATGCTAGTTGGCCAAGTTCATGCATCATAAGTGGAAATGCCCAACTTTCTTCACTTTTTTCTTTTCTTCCTCTTCCTACCTTATTGCTTTCTTCTTATATAGTTTTTATTTACGCTGCTTCTCTGTTTTCCTAGACTTCTAAATATTAATATTTCCTGTTGCTTAGTCCTCTGAATAATTTCATTTTGACTCTCCCTTTGAAGGATCTCAACCCCATTCTCAAGGATTTAAATGGGCTTCCAAATCCCAAATTTATTACTCCACCCTGGACCTGTTCCCTAAACTCTACATATGTACATCCAATATCATAGATTGCCATTCTGATGTTCACAGGCATCTCAAAACTAATGTTTAAAAAACTGAGATCTAGGCTGGGCACAGTGGCTCATGCTTGCAGTCTTAGATGAGGTGGGAGGATCACTTGATCCCAGGAGTTCAAGGTTCCAGCCTGGGCAACAGAGTGAGACCCTGTCTCTAAAACAAAAATCTGAGGTCCTAATATAGTGAGAGCTTTTTATGTTATCCTTTCTGTAGTTTTCCCCATCTCAGCCACTCATTTCTTACTTCTTAGTCCAAAACTTTGAGGTCATTCTCTTTTCTCTTACAGCTGACATCCAAGTCCATCACGAAGACTTGTTTAGCCACCTTCAGAATACATCCAGGATCTGACTGCTTTTCACCACCTCTGTTGCTAGCATCTTGAGCCCAGCTACTGTCATCTCTCCCTGCTTTATGGCACTACCCCTCTAACTGCTCTCCCTGCTTCCAGTCTAGTTTTCATGCAGCTGGGTCTCCACATACCTGCTGGGATGACCTTTAAAAGACTTGTGTCACATTGCACCACTTCTGTGTCAATACAAAAATGGCTTTCTATCTTAGAGTAAAAGCCAAACTCTCTACCATGGCCTATATGTAGACCCCTGATTGATCTAGCTCCATATTACCTTTCTGACCTCACTATTGACCTTTCTCTCCCACTCACTCTGCTTCAGCCAAATGTTCCTCCCTGTCATTTCTCGTAAATACCAAGCATACTGCTACCCTAGGGTCTTTGCAGGTGCTGCCCCTTCTCTTGCCTCAAATCTTTGCCTGACTCATTCACTCACTCACTTTTTTTAGGTTTCTGCTCTAATGTTCCATTCTGGGTCATCTTATGTAAAATATCAAAGCTTCTTTCTCCCATGGTCCTTGTCTCCTTTATGGTGCGCCGTTTTTTCTCCCCTCCATAGCTCTCACCTTCACCTGGTATATTATGTATTCATTTGTTGATTTATTTATACTCTGTTTCCCTCCACCACCAACTCTGAGTCACAAGAACTTAGTTTTAGTCACTAATATATTTCTAGAACCCAGGTCAATACCCAGCATATAGTAGGCCACCAATAAATATTTATTAAATGGTTCAATGACATGCACTTTTACTGCCATCCTGTGACATTAACGGGGATGGGTATGGTTCTGTGCTTACCGAAGAGGAAGCTGAAATTCAGAGGCTTGAGGTGACTTACAGAAACTACATAGCTGTTGAGTGGCTTAGCTGGCATGTGAACAGATCTCTTTCTGCTCATTTGGGGGCTCATTGCACAGCACTGCACCTCTCAGCCATGCCGGGTTCCATACTGACAGCCAAGGATGATAAAAATTGGAAAGTGAGGGTCAGGCAGATTCTGAAGTCTCTTTTGTTCCACTTTCTGCAAAGTCCAGCAATACTAAAAAAGAAAAAAATAATAAAGACCTTGTGTTGTATGTGGTTTCTTCAACATTTACCATGGGTGGAAAGGAAGTGGGAGCTGAGTGAGTAAGTTAGGAAGAGGTAAGACTTGTGGTCAGGGTGGCCCTCCTGGGGGTTTGGGAGGTGGAATATTATATTAATATACCAAGTCATCAGAGAAGATTTTTTCCCAACATCAAATTTGAACTTCCTAAGATTCTGAGACTGAAGGAAAATTTCTACATTCATCCAACAATTGTTTATTGGGTTACTTACATTGGATCAGGCATACTGTTTTAGGCACTGGAAATAGAGTACTGAACATAGTAGACAGGGTCTTGCCCTCCTCTAGAGGGGAACAATTAAGTCTAAGTGAGTTATCACCAGATGAATGAATTTCAAAAGAACAAGGGGTATACTGCCTATACTGTCCACAACACATTCAGTAGTTTCTTAGATTACCTCTTGGTGGAAAGAGAAGCACTTATACTTAATGGACAGCATTAGGAAGCTGTATGATATGCCAGGTTGGAGACACATATGGTAGATACACATATGCCAAGTCATGGGAGAGGAGAGGAAAGGAGATCAGAGGGAGAGATGTGGAGTAATTGGTACTTGGCAGGTACAATCCAGGGTGGAACGATCCATTCTTCCACTGTGTTTCCTATACAGATTGCATTTCCCAGCTTCCCTTGCTGTTAGGCATGGTCACATGACTGAGTTAGAACCAATAAAATGTGACTGGAGGGGATGACGCAGCTTAAGGTCTGGACCTTAAAACTTCTTCTGAGGACTTGTTAGTATGGCAGAACTCCTACCAGCCTGGGTTCTGGAATTAATGTATGGAATAGAGTTCTCAAGTTTTTGTTAATCTGAATCCTTGTTTCACAGAAAGGATAACATTTTTTATTCCACTTCAGAAATTTGGAAGCTTTGGAATTTTTTTTTTGCAGTTTTTGGCCAGGGCTAGGTTTGAACCTGCCACCTCTGGTATATGGGGCTGGCGCCCTACTCCTTTAAGCCACAGGCACTGCCCTAAGCTTTGGAATTTTTAAAAGAAAATCATCTGCAGGGCATTGTGGCCCATGCCTGTCATCCCAACACTTTGGGAGGCTGAGATAGAGCCCCGGAGTTTGAGGTTGCAGGGAGCTGTGATGAAACCACTGCACTCTTCCAGGCAATACATGAGACCTATCTCAAAAGAAAAAAAACAGACTCTTTCGAGTCTGTGAAAGAAAGGCCTGGTGGGCATTAAATACTATGATCTCTTCTGCATTTCCCAGCCCCTTTTGCAGTTAGGTTGGTCATGTGACTCAGTTCTGGCCAATGGATTGTGGGGAAAAAGATAGATGATACTTCCAAGCCTAGGCCGTAAAAGTCTCTAGCCAGTTACTACCAAGGCAATTTTGAAGCTGCAAGATGTCAGAGTCACAATCTGAGAGTGTTTGCGTCCCTGGATTAGCACCTGGAGAAGTGCCCTCTAGGAATAAGACCATCGGCCTTTGCACAGAGATAAATCAATTTTTATTTCTTATAGCTTCTGATATTTTAGGTTGTTTCTAATGCAGTTAGCCTACCTCGACCGATATAAGATCTTCTTATTGTGCACTTTAGCCTACTGTAATAACCAGTGCCCTAAGTGTTCAAATGGCTCCAAGCTATGAGACCCACCAGCTCTGAAAATGGACTGAACAGGTATTAGCCATCTCACAAGAATCATGAAAGAAGGATGAGAACTGTTTTATTCAACACTGTCCCTGGAACAACGGTACTATAGTAGGTACTCAAAAGTGTATGTTGACATGATCATGAATGATTGAATGCACATTTTTCTGTTTTTGACATATTCTGGAGACAGAGCTAGAGACTTCCAGCTCTATCTCTGCCACCAATAGGTCTTAATTAGATTTTTGCTTATTTGTGGTGCTGACAATATGCATGGCGGAATGCTTAGGGTACTGGCAGGTACTAAGCAGGTCCTGCTGGGACCTACTATGGTGGGGCCTAGGAAGAAAGACTAAAGGCACTCAAGATAACCCACTAAGTTAGAGGAGGCAGTACTTGGCAGGTAAGGCAGGTACTTGGCAGAAAGATTAATGGTTTACATGGTGGGGCCTAAGAAGAAAGACTAAAGGCACTCAAGATAACCTACTAAGTTAGAGGAGGCAGGACTGTTTGAGAGCACATGCAATTCCATGAAATTTATTTTACAAGGATATGATGAGGGCCAACCTGGAGCTAGGAAAAATATTGGCTTTGGAGCCTGATCTGGGTGTGAATTTTGTTCATTTAATCCTCAACCAATCTTTATTGAGGGTTTATTCTATGCCAGAAACTATTCTGGGCATTCACAACTCAGTATTGAAAAAGACAAAGGCTCTACTCTCCTGGAGCTTGTGCTAGAGATCCACAATAAACAACTAAACCAAGAAATAAGTAAGATCCATCTATGAAGAAAAGAAACTAGCTTATTAGCTCTGTGTTCAGTTTACTTTCTGCTTTCCTTATCTGTAAAATAAGAAACTAGCCCCTGGTTTCCCTCATTGCAGATTAAGATGTGATATGTAGAGCTATAGCATGGCCTGGCTCGTGACTAGTGAGGAGTCAGTTGTAGTTCTTGTTGTTACTGTTATTACCGTGGTGCTCAGGATAAGTGGCAGGGTTAGACCTGGAGCTGATCTTCCGACTGTGATGGTCCCATGTTCCCAAAACCTGATTATAGAGTTACTTGTGCAGATGCTAGTAGAAGATCTTTCTTAGGTAGTGTATTTTTTTTGTTTTTGGTAAATATTTCAGTAACAATTGAAAGAAAACTTAATTCAAACTGACTTACACAATAAAAGAATACATTTGTTCATATCACTGACCGGTCCAAAGTAGGTCTTGTTCAGGTATAAGTTGATCCAGCATCTGAAACCAATGACACAATTTCTTTCTTTCTTTCTTTTTTTCAGCTATCTTCATTCCTCAGGCTACTTTGTGTTTCTATAAAGGAATACCTGAGGCTGGGTAATTTATAAGAAAAAAAAGTTTATGTGGCTCTCAGTTCTGCAGATCATACAAGAAACACGGCACCAGCATCTGTTGCTGGTGAGGGACTCAGGTTGCTTTCAAAGACTTCAGACAAAAAATGGAACTATCGCGTTAATGTTTTTATATTGGGTACATACTGAAATTGTAATATTTTGGATTGTTCGTTTGACAAAAAATCATAAAATTATTTTTACTCACTTTTTAATTTAGCCAATACAAAATTTAAAATTACATGTGGAGCTTGCATTATGTGAATTTCTGTTAGGCCGTGCTACTCTAGGCAGAAGGATTCTGGTGAGGCAAGGAAAATATCTGGGATCCTTAGAACAGGGAGTCTACCTTCATTCCAGGTTCCAGTAAAGGAATCACACTCTGTTTTGTATTATTTAATTTTATTATTTTATTTTTATATAAAGTATCATTCACTCGTTCTCTTTTCAGTGTTCTATTAATTTTGACAAATGCATAGAGACGTGGAAACCCCACCACAATCAAGATACAAAACGACTCTGTCATTCACAAAGAACTACCTTTGTATTAACCACTCCCCTCCTGGCAACTACTGATCTCTTCTCCATCTCTCGAGTTTTGCCTTCTGTAGAACGTTGTACAAATTGAATCACGCTGTGTGTGACCTTTGAGTCTGGCTTCTCTCACTTAGCAGAATGCATTTGGGATTCATCCGTGTGTGCAGCAGCAGCCTGTTGGTTTTTTATACTGGAGTAGTATCCTTTACTGAATGTATTACAGTTTGTTTATCCTTTTGCCTGTTGAAACACCTTTGGGTTTCCCAAGTATACAGAGCAATAGAATGTACACACACTTACATAGAGAGATTTATCTTAAAGAGCTGGTTCATGCAATCATGCAACCATGGAGGCCACTCCACGCACAACCTTTAGGGTAAGTCGGCAGACTGGAGATTCGGGGAAAAGCTGATGTTACAGTTCAAGTGCAAAGGTTCAGGGGAGGCCGGTCTTGTTCCACGCATGCCTCCGACTGATTAAATGAGGCTGACTCATATGATGGAGGGCAAACTGCTTTATTCAAAATCCATGATTAGCACGATTTTTGCTAATATCATGCCAAAAAAAACCCCTCACAGAAACATTCAGAGTAATTTTTAACCAAATACCTGGGTATCATGGCCCCCAAGTTAACACATATAACTAGCTTTCTCAAGTTGTCTGCAGTTTTTTAGTCATAATTAAAGCTGCTAGAAACATTTGCACACAGGTTTCTGTATGGACATAAGCTTCCATCTAGGAATGGGATTGCCAGGTTATATGGTGAGTGTTTAACTTTATCAAAAATTAACAAATTGTTCCCAAAGCATCTGTACAGTTTTGCATCTGACCTGCAGTGTATGAGAATTCTTACTGTTTTGCATCTCCCAGGACACTGTATTTTTCAGTTAAAGTTTGTTTTTGTCCTATAAATAGATGCATAGTGTATGGCTTACTGAGATTTTAAGCTGTATTTCTTTACTTACTAATGATGTTAAACATTTTTTTTGTGTGTGATTATTTGCCATCTGTATGTCATGGTGAAATGTCTGCCTGAATTGCTGGCCAAAAAAATTGCTTATTTTTTTCATTATTGAGTTTTGTGAGTTCTTTATCTATTCTGGGAGGAAGTCTTTTGTCAGTTAGTCAATTTGCAAGTATCTTCTCCCAATCTGGGGCTTGTCTTTGTATTCGCCTAGCAGTGTCTTTTGCAGAATAAAGTTTTAAAATCTGATGACATCCAATATATTATTTTTTCTGCATGGATTGTAGTTTTGGTGTATATTTAAAGACACTGCCCAACCCAAGATCCCAAAGATTCTTTCCCATAATATCTTCTAGAAGAGTTATAGTTTGGGTTTTACATTTAGAGCTATGATCTTTTTTGAGTTAATTTATGAATAGATGTGAGGTATTAGTCAAATTTATTTATTTTTCAATACATGAATGTCCAATTGTTTCAGTATCATTTGTTTAAAAAGACTATCTTTTTTTCCATGAAATTGCAGCTTTGTTAAAAATCAATTGGCCGTATTTGTGTGTCTATTTCTGGCCTCTTTTTCCTCTTCTACTGGTCTTTGTGTCTATAGCTCCATATCTCTGTTATGTGTTCGGCACCTGCTGTGCAGTCTCTGCATCCAAATTAGGATGGAGCTGTTCCTAATTTATGGGATAGATATGGCATTATTTTAAGAAGTTTATAATTCCATACGTGCACAAATTATTTCTAAATAACATATGTCAACACTTTACCGTAGCTTTCCTCTGCTTCTCAATCTGCAAAATCGGTTGGGAAAGACACATCCCTGGCTTCCTGGAATGACTTTGCTTCTTTCAAAGATTCCTGGTTCTGTCAGGATGGGAAACTTAATCTGAGTCATTTTGAGTTCTCTCACGGTGGCGTCTCTTTCTGAGGATCGTAGGCTGTGCCCTGACCTCCGGAGGCAGTCTGTGGGACAAGCTCCTCCTTACCTGTTTCTTGGTGTTAGTTCGTGCAGTTACTGTGCGGTCTTCTGGTTTGTACCACGTGGCCTGTTCTCACCGGCTAGCAATCTAGGATATTTTCAGAGTCAAGGAATTAGGATTGATCACTATTATCTTAACATATCTCACAATTGAATCATTTCTGTTGAGGAATTTGTGCCCCTGCACATGTATGTCAATCACGCAGGGGTTAGATCCCTCCTCTGTGGGTGTGTGTGTAATTGCAAGGAGTTCCATTTAAAGAGCTAAAATGCTTTTGATAATTAAAGAAATAAATGTATTCGACTAAAAAGAAGCCCCAACTTGCATATTCTAACAGTTTTGAAGAATAATCAGTTTATAATAAAGTATGCATAGAGATGTAGAATTTGATAAGCTTTGACATACTATAAGCCCATGGAACTAACACCACAACCAACTAACATACCCACTACTCCTGAAAGCTTCCTCATGCTCTTTGGAGTTCCACCCACCCACCCTCCTGCATCCCTCCACCCCTGCACCCCCATATCCCCAAGCAATCACAAGGCTGCTTTCTGCCACCATACATGAGTTTGCTTTTTCTAGAATTTTATATAAATGGAATCCTATGGTATACACCCTACTTTGTCTGGTTTCTTTCACTTAAATAATTATTTGGAGAATTGTAATATGAATCCAGAAATACTCTGATACCAAAACCAGAGACATTACAATAAAGAAAACTGGAGACCAACAGCTTTCATGGATATAAGTGAAGTAAACCCCAACAAAATACTACCAAATTGAGTCCAATATTTTAACCAATGTAATGGACCATAATCCATAAGAAGAAATAAAAAGGTAATTCACACATAATCTATAATAAAGAAGAAATAAAAAGATAAATCCATGAGGTTGGCTTTTTTTTTTTTAAATTTTCTTATTTCTTGTGCATGGGGGTGATTGTGTTTTTTGGAGCTGTGGGTTCTTTGTGGGCAGATTTGGAAAAATTTTGACCCTATTTTCCCCCCAATTTTTTCTGTCTTTGTCTCCCTCTTTTAGAATTCAAATTACACTAGGCTGCTTTGATTTCCAACCCTGAATTTCCTCTTTGACTTTTTAAAGCATTTTTTCTCTGTATTTCACTTTGCAGAAGTTTCTATTGCTGTATCTTTTTTTTTATTATTGAATCATAGCTGTGTACATTAGTTCAATCATGGGTTACAGTGTGTGGGCTTCACATGCAATCTGAGACATTTTTATCAACCTGATTGACATACCATTCATGATATTTTCTCGTTTACTACATGAAAACATTTTTGATCTGTATTTAGAAGTTTTCTCCTGACCCTTTGAATATGTACCACACATGGGTCTATTGCTGTATCTTCAAGTTCACTAATCTCTGCAATATCTAAACTGCTATCATTCCTTTTCAGTACATTTTTCATTTCAGACATTGTAGTTTTCAACTCTGTATGTTTGGGGGCTCTTTTTTATATCTTCTATGTTCAATGTTTTTTCCAGGTTCAATATTCCCTATAGCTTCTGAATATATAGAATAGATTTATGGTAACTATTGACATATTGTTATCTACTAATTGTAGTATCTCTGTGATTTTTTTGGGTCAATTTAATTGATTTCTCTACTTTTTAGGGGTCATGTTTTTTGTTTCTTTGTATGCCTGGTCATTTTTGATTGGATGTCAGGTAATATGTAGTTTTCCTTCTTGGTAGCATTTTTTTTTTGTATTATACCAAAAAGTATAAAGGCCAGGCACTGTGGCTCATGAATATAATCTTAACTCAGGAGGATCACTTGAGCTCAAGAGTTCAAGATCAGCCTAAGCTAGGGTGAGAACACTGACTATACTAAAAATGGAAAAGTTAGATGGGCATTGGGGCGGGCTCCTGTAGTCCCAACTACTTATGAGGCTGAAGCAGGAGGATCTCTTGAACTCATGAGCTAGGCTGATGCCATGGCACTCTAGCTTGGGCAACAGAGTGAGCCTCTGATTCAAAAAATAGATGTGTGGCTCGGCGTTTGCAGCTCAAGCAGCTAGGGCGCCAGCCATATACATCGGAGCTGGTGGGTTTGAATCCAGCCCAGGCCTGCCAAAACAACAATGACAACTACAACTTAAAAACAGCCAGGCGTTGTGGTGGATGTCCGTAGTCCCAGGTACTTGGGAGGCTGAGGCAAGAGAATCGCTTAAGCACAAGAATTTTAGGTTGCTGTGAGCTATGACACCATGGCACTCTACCCAGGGCAACAGCTTGAGACTCTGTAAAAAAAAAAAAAAAATTAGATGTGTGTGTATGTGTGTATTTGTGTGTCTATACATAGTTTTTTGAGATTTATTCTGGAATGAAGTTATTTGGACATGGTTTGATTCTTTAAAGTCTTGCTTTTAAATTTCTTCTAGGCCAGAGCAGTATTTTGTTTAGGAATAATTATTCCCCACTACTTAGGTAAAACCCTTCTTCTTCTTCTTTATTTTTTTCTGAATCTTCAGTATTTATTTGCAATCTCTCAAGTTGCATATACCTTTACAATGCACACTGTTAGTTCTTTAATAGACAATACTTTGGCTTGAAATCGGTTTTAGAATTTAAAGGTATCTCTGATACATGACATCCAAGTTTGATTCCTTCAACAGTAGAGACTCAAAGGTTTCTGATATACCAAACATATACATTCTAAAATATATATGTAGTTATCATTAAATGCTTACTACGTGTTATTCACTGTGTCAGGTAGGTATATATGTATATATAAAAGGAACAACAACATTCTTTTCTACACATAAGAGATCTATGGTTTTAGACAAAAACTCACCCAAAGTCATCACAATGTTAACAAAATATTCACCTAGATCAATATTTTCCCCTAGAACTCTTCTGCAAGATGTTTCTCAGAAGCCAAGGATAAACAAATTTGAGAAATTTGTCTCCTCCTTAAGAAAATCACGATGTAAATGTCAATGGAAATAACTTTACTGGGCTATAAACGACAGCTCTAAAAAGTCCTAGAGTAAAATATAATGTTTAATTTTATTATACCAGATTTTCAAAAACTTGTTTAACTAGGAGTTCTCATTTTTTGTTGTCTTTGCTAATGCAGACTTAGCTAAAACTATATCCATTTATATGTGTTCAGCTTAAATAATTCTTAAATGTATCCATGTCTACATCTGGATATATTTACATATTGTAAGTCATATATTTGTAAGCACATATACCTCTACATATAGGACTAGCTGTGCAGATTTATATCTCATGATGAGCTCTCAGTATATAGGAATGAGCAGTGGCAGAGTAGGGTGTGGTAAAGCCAGGATTACTCAGATTCATGCTCTGCATTCCTATAGAAGCTTCCTTTTGTTAAGGTGGGGCCGTGTAATTCCAGGTGCTTGCTATGGATCGACATTCATATGGCTGTATATACTTCTAAACTCGTGTGCAGGGTCTCCTTAACTGCCTTTGCTTTAAAGGTTCTTTTTGTTCTTTCCTTGTGTAGAGGAGATTCCTGTAAAGGGTAAAACCCTTCTTATTCGCGTTGTAACAATGCTCCCGTGAAACGTGGGGTTTTCTAGTACGGCTAGTTATAACAGGCATTTTCCCCACTAATCTTTTTAACGGTTCTCCCTCTAGCTGGGTGCCGTTTCTTCACCCATATCCACTGATCGGTACTGTGCTGAATACTCAGGGAATCCCTCTGCAAATTGCTGGAGTTCTCTCTGTGCAGCTTTCTCTTCTCTGGGATCGTACTGTGTTCTGAAAAACTCTAGCTGCCTCGATTTCCCTGGACTCAGGGAGTCCTTTAGCCTCTGCCTGATTTCCCTACCCTGTGCCATACCCTGGAAATGCACACAAAGGAATAAGCTGAGGAAATCCCAGGGCTCACCCCATTTGTTTTCAGCCTTGCAGGGGCTATTGTTCTTTGTGGCATGGTGTCTTCTATGGTTTGAATGTTTATGTTCTTCCAACATTCATGTTGAAACAAAGTACAATAGTATTGAGTGGAGCTTTGGGGAGGTGATGAGGTCAGGAGGGCTCTACCCTCAAGAACGGAATTAGTGCCCTTTCCCAAAAGTTTGAAGGAGTCTTTTTAGCCCTTCTACAGAGTGAGAACACAGCACCCACCCTTTCTGCCATGTGAGGCTGCAGTAAGAGGCACCATCTCTGAAGCAGAGAGTGAGTTTTTGGCAGACACCAAATCTGCTGGCACTTTGATCTTGTACTTGTTGGCTTCCAGTGATGTGAGAAATCAATTTCTATTATTTATAAATTACTCAGTCTCAGGTATTTTGTTATAGCAGCAGGAACAGACTGAGACCGTGTTCAATGTCCTGAAAATTATTGTTTCATATATTTTGTCCTGCTTTGTAGTTTTTTCAGGCAGAGAGGTTAATCTGGTCCTCAACACCTCATCAGGGCCAGAAACAGAAGTCCCTACTCATGCATTTTTGATTCTTTGGACAATTTGGATCACCGTTTAACTCTGGGGTCATGTGGCATTGGAAAACATCCGATGGCCAGAATTAGAGTTTACAATGTTCACAAATACTTTAAAAGTGAGAAAAGAGGACACACCAGGTCATTGCCTTTTGATTTAGCTACTTGTTATAATCATTTTAGTATTTTAAAAGCATTTCCAAAGTACAAGGATTGCATGAGGCCCTGAGGGAGATGTTGTTCCAGGCCAGGGGACTTTTATCATGAGGAGGAGACAGATTTCTGATCTTAGAACTTGCTTTAATAACAAAAGCTAAACTAGTTTATAAAGTTTTTAAATGACCAAAGGAACACAAAATCCTTGTGTGAAAAAAACCTATAAACAATTAAAAGAATATAAAATTAAAATTGAAAGCTCTTTCCCCCAACCCTCCAAATTTTACTGCCCCCAAATCATGAAGGTGACATCCTTGAAACTATTTTCTATCATTATGAAATTGCTGAAGTGAGAATTTCAGCACATTCCATTTCTTAAGGCATTTGAGTATTCAGCCAAATTGGTGTGCCAAAGAGAAATTGTCCTCTGTTCCCTTGGTGATTTGGCTGTCCACTCCATCGTGTGACACTTCTGTCCTCCCAAACAGTGAGTACTCAGGCACCAGATTCTTCAGCCAGGGAAGAAAGAAACCCTGGAATATCCATTTCTCAAATGAGGCATTACACAAGGAGAGGGGGTGGATCTTGTACATGGAATACTATTAACAGATTGATTCGGTGACATTCCATGCCTCGGTTTACCTCATCTACGTTGTAGTAGATACTCTTCAAACTAAACAGAAAAGCCAAAAGTTATTTGGAAGTGAAAACTGCTCCTGAAGACCCATGTTAGTCTGCAGACTCGATCAACCTGTCAGAAACCCAGCAGCTCTACCTCACTGCTGTAGGCTGATTCCATTACCAATGACGGCTGGGGGTCTCAGTTCTCAAGTCGTCTATGCCCAGGATGTGATCACAAAGAACCAGAACTAAATTAAACTTGTCAAAGCAATAAAGAATTCTTTGGAGAAATGGACCATCCTGAACGTTTCTTACAAATGGAGATATCTTCCTATTTCTTGAGGATGCAAGAGAGACAAGGGTTTCTCCCTTACCACTTTTATTTTTTAGCTACAACAGAAAAAAAGATTTGATAAAGATCGGATCTTGTTATCATTATCATTTAGATATTTACCTATGAAATTCAGTGAGTGGTAATTAAACATCTTAGCATTTAAATTGTTTGGTGTTCTTTCTGCCTTTGGCAACTTATCTTTGCAACATGTTTTGTTAAGGGATGTTACAATTCTGGGTTAGAGGGACATAGGAACATCTATTATAAAATGCCACAACATGATTCAGATACACAGGGAGAAAAGGCAAATATAAGAAAAGAAAATCCATTTGACTAAGATGCTTGTAGAAATTTCCTTCTGATGTCCCAAGTGCTGTTGTGTAAGGGCATTGAATCAATAGCTATCGGCTGACTTATTTCTTCATACCACGTGGGTCTCTGCACGGAAACCCTGTCCACTCACCTGAAATGCTCATCTGTTACTGTTAAATTCCTCCCTCGCTTTATTTTCCTTTGAAGTAGTTATCCCTACCTAGAGTTCCATTTGTTCATTTGTTTATTATCTGCCTCCCTCTCAGAGTGTCAGCTCTATTGGGCAAAGATTTTGTCTGTCTTCTTCATTATGCTGTATATCCAGAGCCTAGAACAGTGCCGGGCAGGTAGAAGCACTCAGTAAATAAATGTTGAATTAATGAATGAATAAGTAAATAACTGGATAAATGACTTCTAGAGAAGACAGTTTTATTTTAGTTACTTCTTGGGCCAACATGAATAATATTATTGTAATCATGTAATGCAGATGCTGTATTATAATCAATTTGATTCCATTTAAAAACTGAGCTAATAGAAGTTAGAATGGGAAGAAAGAGAGTGAAGATTGGGGAAAGGGAAGAGTATTAATATCTTTACCTTACAAAGTAGGTAGTTGAGATGTAAATGAAAACTTGATGGGACAAGAAACAGAAGTTTAGGCAGATTATTTCAAGTTGCAAGGGTAATCGATTGATGAAATACAGATGCACACAAAATCGCAAAATCATTCTTTGAAAGGCATGGGGGTAGCAAAAAGGCAGTACAGTTGAGCCTCATATTCACCTTCTATATTACAGTCAAGAGATATCATCAAGAGTTGATAAAGTAAGGAAAAAGGACTAAACATACATTCTGGAGTAGTAGAAGCATTAAAATAACTTCAAATGGAAACAATGAAACTACTTCCCATTAACATGTAAAGATGGGATTTTTCCCCCCATCTTAAAGCAAGTTATTCTAACCCTCTCATTCTGTTTAGCTTCTGTCCCATTTCTGTGATCCTCTAAAAGACAAAATTCAAAACCCAACATCCACTTTTGCTTCTCAGTCTCTTTCAGCCCCTGGAATCAGGCTTCTGTTTCTCGCAGCACCACCAAACCTGCTGCAACAAATTCCCCTTTGACCTCAATATTTGCTAACTCCATTGGTTGGTGCTCAGTCACGTGGGCTGCATTAGCCACAGCTGACCACGCCCTCCTCCTGGATAATCCTTCGTGCTTGGCTTCCTTTCCAGGACTTCTATACCTGTAGTCAGGTGCCCTATTCTATTATCCTGAAGAATGTGATGCAAACACTGATAGATCTTAAAGGAGAAACAGACAAATGTACCATTAAGGTCAGACATTTCAGCACCTTTCTCTCTATAATTAACTGATAGACCAAGTCAACAGAAAATTAGTACTGATATAAAGAAATAGAGCATTGTGGATGGCGCCTTTAACCAACTTGACCTAATGGCCGTTTATTTGTATGGCACTAGGTCCAACCAGAGTAGTATATACATTCTTTTCATATCCATGTTGAACATCTACCAAGATAGACTGTATTCTGGGCCATAAAACTACTCTCAATAAATTTTTAAAAATTATAAAATTCAAGTCATATAGAGCATGTTCTCTGATAATAATGGGATTAAATTAGAAATCAGTAACAGAAAGATACTTGGAACACCCCCCCCATAATTATTTAGAAACTAAACAACACTTCTAAACAACTCATCAGTCAAAAATGAAACCAATAAAAACAGTATTTTAAAATGAGAGAAAATGAAAAGAACATACAAAAATTTGTAGGAAGCAGCAGCTCAAGCAGTTTTTAGAGGAAAATTTTAGCCCTAGATTTATAGCACTTTCTTAGAAATGAGAATGATTGTAAATCAGTGACCAGTGTTTCCACTTTAAGAAATTAGCAACAAATTTTTTAAAAAAATGAAACCTAAAGTAAGTAGAATAGAGGAAATAATGATGTTTAGAATAGAAATAATGGAATAAACAACATTAACAACAACAAAATAAATGACATCAATAAAGCCAAAGATCAAGGGAAAAAGAGAAAAGATTAAAATTACCAATATTAAGAATGAAAGAGGTGATAACGCTACAGATTCTACAGGTTTTAAAAGGATAATGAGGGGCTGGCACAGTGGCTCACACTTTTAATCCTAGTAGTCTGGGAGTCTGAGGTGGGTGGATGGTTTGAGGCAAAGAATTTGAGACCAGCCTGAGCAATAGCAAGATTTTCTCTCTATACAAATTAGAAAAATAGCTGAGCATGGTGGTATACACCAGTAGTCCCAGCTATTGGAGAGGCTAAGGGAGGAGGATCACTTGAGCCCAGGAGTTTGAGGTTGCATTGAGCTATGATGATGCCTCTGCACTTTATTCAGGGTAATAGAGCAAGACTATCTCAAAATAATAATAATAATAATAATAATAACAATTATGGAATATTATGAACAACTTTATGCCAGTAAATTCAACAATTTAGACGAAATTGACAAATTCCTTGAAGATCCTTACTCAAGGTTAAATAGATAACCTGAATAGGTCTATGTATAGTAAAGGAATTTAATCTGCAGTTAAAATTTTTCCCACAATGAAAAATTTATCTCTGGGGGCTTTACTGCTAAATTCTATCACATTTTAAGAAATTATACTAGTTCTACACAAATTGTAGGGAAAATTAAAGACAATAAATACTTTTCAGTTCATTAAATGGGGCAGACATTACTTCGGTCCCAAAAGTAGACAAAAGCACTAGGAAAAAAACAAGGCATTATCCCTCATGAATATATATGTAAAAAATAACTAAAATGTTAGCAATTCTACTGGGTGCAGTGGCTCACCCCTGTACTCCTAGCACTTGAGGAGGCCAAGGAAGGAGGATCACTTGATGCTCTGGAGTTTGAGACACACTTGAGCAAGAGTGAGAACCTATCTCTACTAAAAGTAGAAAAATTAGCTGGGTGTGTTGCTCGGTTCCCGTAGTCCCAGGAGACTGTATTGTACTAAGGAGACTGAGGCAGCAGGATCACTTGAGCCCAAGAGTTTGAGGTTACTGTGAGCTATGATGATGCCACTGCACTCAAGTAGCTAGGGAGACAGAGCAAGATTATGTCTAAAAAAATAAAATAAAATTTTAGCTATTCCAAGCCTATAAATCGATACATAATGAGTCCATCCCAGGAATGTGGTGTGGTCTAACATTTGAAAATCAATCAACGTAATTCACCATATTAACAGAATAAAAAGGAAAAACCATACGTTCATCTCAACAGATGCAGAAAAAAAAATTACACAAAATACAACATTCATTTTCACTTAAAACTCTTGGAAAAATAGGAATAGAAGGGAGCTCCTTTAACTTGATAAAGAGAATATGGAAAACCCACAGCTATACTCATACTTAATGATGACAGATTGAATACTCTCCCCCTAAAATAAGGCACAAAGCAAAAATGTTCATACTCATTTCCACCCAGGACTGTACTGAGGGTTCTTACTAGACAATGTGGTATGGCAAGAAAAAGAGAAAAAGCCATCCAGATTAGAAAGTAATTATAAAACCACAGACCACAGTTTATTGGCAGACAACATTGTTGTCTATGTAGAATATCTTATAGAATCTACCAAAAACAAAAACAAAAACAAAAAACAAAACACCCAACCCAAAACAAACCTAGAACTTCCAAGCAAATTTAACATGGTTGTAAGATACAGGATCAATACCTGAAAAATCAACTGTATCTCTATGTGCTTTAAAAAAATATTAACTATTGATACTTAGGGATAATATGATGAAAGACATATAAGACCGATACTGAAAACTTCCAAATATTGCTAAATTGCTAAATTATGGAGAGATATTTTGTTTGTAGATCAGAGATTCAATATTGCAAAGGTGTCTGTTATTCACAAATTGATCTATTGATACAACACAATCAAAATAAAAATCTCACAGGCCTTTCCATAAAAATTGACAAGCTGATTTCAAAATTTATATTAAAATGCAATGCCTTAGAATAGTGGAAACATTGGAAACATCTTTGAAATAAAAAAAAAAGAACAAAGTTGAGAGATTTACATTATCTCACTTTAAGACTTATCAAGATACAATGGTCAAGACCATGTGGTATTGGCATTAAGCCAATAAGGACAAATAGATTAGTGAAACAAGATAGCATCCCTAAGTTGCTGCCATATACCTGTACAGCCAAATGATTTTCAACACAAGTACAAAGGAAACAGAAGGGAGAAAGAGTGATCTTTTCAACAAATGAGGTTAAAATAACTGGATGCATATGCAAAAATACCAACTTTGATCAATACTTTGCATCACACAGATGTTAATTAAGATGGATCATATCTCTAAATGTAAAACCTAAATATCATGAGGAAAATAGAGGAGACCAGCACTCAACTGGGTTCCCCCATTGCCACACATGCTCCCCAGACGTGGCTCTGCATCACAAGTCTCTGAAGTTCTTACTAAAATGTAGATTCCTTTCTGTAGTAAGACATTTGAAAGTAAGTGAGGGGATGGATATGTTAATCAGTTTGACTTAAGCATTCCACATTGTATATTAAATTATCACATTGGACCCCATAAATGTATACAGTTAGGATTTTAATTAAAAATTTAAAAAAGGGGGGAGGGGCAAGATGGCTGACTAGAAGCAGCTTCCGAAAGAGGCTCCTGTCCAAAAGGAAGGATAACGTCCAGAAAATGCCCAATTAAGCTGAAGACTGAGAGCCCAGCCAAGAGAGAAATGATAACTGCAGGTCACCTCTGCTGAAGCAAGCTGCAACTCCAAGAAAGCAAGCTTCAGGTACAAAATTCATCTGAAAGGAAAGGTGTTTGTCCCTCCCCACGCCCTTTTTGCTTTTCTGTTTCTTTTCTTTCTTTTTTCTCTTCGTTTGCTCCTGTGGACTTTCTACAGATGAGTAGTGAACTGTGGACCTCTTGTCACCCCCCATGGGAGATTGCTGTGGGAAGTGGGGACTACTAACTCAGAGAGACCCTGCTGTGACTCTGAACACTCTTCCTAGGCAGAAAAACTGAACTAAAGTTTTCCCTGCCATTCTGAACTTCCCCCTTTACCTGATGAACCAGAAGCCTAACCCATGCTGAAACTGAGGGAGGAGGCTCTTGAGCAGAGCCCCCCTTCCCTGTCTGCTGGACCAAGCACCCTTCCCAGCAAGAGTCTCCGGGGACCACCCCGAGCTCCCTACCCTCCTGCCCGCCTTCCTCAAGAGAACGGAAAGAGAGGAAGTTAACAACTTAATGGGACATCTCAAGCAACTGGAAAAGGAAGAACATTCCAACCCAAAACCCAGCAGAAGAAAAGAAATAACCAACATTAGAGCAGAATTAAATGAAATTGAAAACAAAAGAATTATACAACAGATAAATAAATCAAAAAGTTGTTTTTTTCAAAAGGTCAATAAAATAGATAGACCTTTTGTAAACCTAACCAGGAAAAAAAGAGTAAAATCTCTAATTTCATTAATCAGAAATGGTAAAGACAAAAATCACAATAGACCCCTCAGAAATTCAAAGAATCCTTAATGAATATTACAAGAAACTCTCAGAAATATGAAAATCTGAAGGAAATTGACAAATACTTGGAAGCACAATGCCTACCAAGACTTAGCCAGAACAAAGTGGAAATGTTGAACAGGCCAATATCAAGTTCAGAAATAGCATCAACTATACAAAATCTCCCTCAAAAGAAAAGCCTGGGACCAGATCAGAATTCTACCAAACCTTTAAAGAAGAACTAGTACTTATATTACTCAATCTTTTCTAAAACATAGAAAAAGAATGAATACTACCCAACACATTCTATGAAGCAAATATCACTTTGATCCCTAAACCAGGGAAAGGCCTTACAGGAAAAGAAAATTATAGACCAATATCACTAATGAATATTGATGCAAAGATATTCAATAAGATCCTAACAAACAGAATCCAACAACACATCAAACACATTATACATCATGACCAAGTGGGCTTTATCCCAGGGTCTCAAGGCTGTTTCAATATACGTAAATCTATAAATGTAATTCAGCACATAAATAAATTTAAAAATAAAGACCATATGATTCTCTCAATTGATGCAGAAAAAGCTTTTGATAATATCCAGTATCCCTTCATGATTAGGACACTTAAGAAAATTGGTATAAAGGGACATTTCTTAAATGAATAGAGGCCATCTATAGCAAACCCACAGCCCATATTGTATTGAATGGAGTTAAACTGAAACCATTTCCACTTAGATCAGGAACCAGGCAAGGTTGCCCATTGTCTCCATTGCTCTTTAACGTTGTAATGGAAGTTTTAGTCATTGCAATTAGGGAAGAAAAGGTGATCAATGGTATCCACATAGGGTCAAACTTTCACTCTTTGCAGATGATATGATTATATATCTGGAAAACACCAGGGATTCTACTACAAAACTTTTAGAAGTGATCAAGGAATACAGCAATGTCTCAGGCTACAAAATCAACACTGATAAATCTGTAGCCTTTATATATACCAACAATAGCAAAACCAAAAAAACAGACAACGACTCTATTCCTTTCACAGTAGTGCCAAAGAAGATGAAATATTTGGGAATTTACCTAACCAAAGATGTGAAGTATCTCTATAAAGAGAATTATGAAACTTTAAGATAATAAATATCTGAAAATGTTAACAAATGGAAAAATATACCATACTCATGGCTGGGAAGAATCAACATTATTAAAATGTCTATACTACTTAAAGCAATACATAATTTTAATGCAATTCCTATCAAAGCTCAATTGTCATATTTTAAAGATCTTGAAAAAATAATACTTCGTTTTATATGGAATCAGAAAAAAACCTCGAATAGCCAAGACATTGCTCACAAATAAAAACAGAACAGGAGGAATCACGCTACCAGACCTGAGACTCTACTATAAATTGATAGTGATCAAAACAGCATGGTACTGGCACAAAAACAGACAGGTAGATGTACCAGACCTGAGACTCTACTATAAATTGATAGTGATCAAAACAACATGGTACTGGCACAAAAACAGAGAGGTAGATGTTCGAAATAGAATAGAGAACCAAAAGATGTATCCAGTTACTTATCGTTACTTGGTATTTGACAAGCCAATTAAAAACATTCAGAGGGGAAAAAAACTCCCTATTTAACAAATGGTGCTGAGTGAAATGACTGGCAACCTGTAAAAGACTAAAACTAAACCCACACCTCTCACCATTAACTAAAGTAGACTCTCACAGGATTAAAGATTTAAACTTAAGACATGAAACTATCAAAATATTAGAAGAAAGTGCAGGAGAAACTCTTGAAGGAATTGGCTCGGGTGAATATTTTATGAGGAGGACTCCCCCGGCAATTGAAGCAGTATCAAAAATATACTACAGCCAAGAACATAGTAAGTATAGCAAGCAGACAGCCCTCAGAATGAGAGAAAATATTTGCAAGTTATGCCTCTGACAAAGGTTTAATAACCAGAATACACAGAGAACTCCTACGTATTAGCAGAAAAGAACAAGTGATCCCATCTCAGGATGGGCAAAGGACTTGAAGAAAAACTTCTCCAAAGCAGACAGGCGCACGGCCTATAGACACATGAAAAAATGCTCACCATCCTTAATCATCAGAGAAATGCAAATCAAAACTACGTTGAGATATCACCTAACTCCTGTCAGATTAGCCCACATAACAAAAATCCCAAAACCAGAGATGTTGGCGTGGATGTGGAGAAAAGGGAACACTACTACACTGCTGGGAATGCACACTAATACATTCCTTTTGAAGGATGTTTGGAGAGTACTTAGAGATCTAAAAATAGACCTTCCATTTGAGCCTATAATTCCTTTACTAGGTATATACCCAGAAGACCAAAAATCACACTACAACAAAGACATCTGTACCAGAATG
The DNA here is from genome assembly GCA_963573935.1 of Arctocebus calabarensis. Classification (NCBI taxonomy): domain Eukaryota; kingdom Metazoa; phylum Chordata; class Mammalia; order Primates; family Lorisidae; genus Arctocebus; species Arctocebus calabarensis. The sequence goes on along the minus strand of CAUYON010078006.1, from coordinate 6,077 downwards.
TTTATTGCAACCCAATTCATAATTGCTAAGTCATGGAAGAAGCCCAAGTGCCCATTGACCCACGGATGGATTAATTAATTGTGGTACATGTATACCATAGAATACTATGAAGCCTTAAAGAAAGATGGAGACTTTACCTCTTTCATGTTTACATGGATAGAGCTGGAATATATTCTTCTTAGCAAAGTATTTCAAGAATGGAAGAAAAAGTATCCAATGTAATGAGCCCTACTATGAAGCTAATTTAAAGGTTTCATATGAAGGCTATAACCCGTCTATAGCACAAGAATATGGGAAGGGAGGGGAGTGGGGAGTTTGGGGTGAAGGGAGGGTAACTGGTGGGGCCACACCTATGGTGCATCTTAGAAGGGACAGGCGAATCTTACTAAATGCAGAATACAAATGTCTTCATATAATAACTAAGAAAATGCCATGAAGGCTATGTTAAACAATTTGATGAAAACATTTCAGATTATACATGAAGCCAGCACATTTTACCCCTTGATCACACTAATGTACACAGCTATGATTTAATAAAAAAAAAAAGTTTGCTTCTAGTAAATAATAATTCCAGCCAAATTTAATCAATCTTTAAACACAAGCTATGTTATGGATATATAAGTATCAGGTATATTTTTTAAAAATGCAAATACTTGACTAAAAACAAAAAGCATTGTTTTACTTTAACTGTAAGTTAATATCATAAGCTGTTCAACAAATTTTAGAATAACTATGCCTGTCCTGAACTGAACCATCCACATTTAATTTTATAGTCTGGACAATCTAGAAGATAAGCTTAGCAAGGATCAGGAAAATGATTTTTTTGTTTGTTTTCATTTTTAACTAGCCTAATTAAAATGTCAGTACTCTTAATCTTATTCCAATTTCTGGCCACATTATTTTAAAGCACAAAGGCCCTTGAGTAGCATTATCTTAATTGGTCAAGTGTTAGTATACCCCATTTTTTTCTTCTTCAGTTCATTTTTTAATAAAATATGCATTTTTATTTAACTACTTTTTCATGGCTAGTATTTCTTAGTGCAATTATTTAAACTCTACTAATTAACTATATGAAAAGTGTGCTTTTTTAAACAAGTGCAATAATCTCATTCATGCAGTTTTTAAAAATCAATACTTTTTTAACATTTGACAAACAAAACGTCCACAAAAGAAAAAGATAAGTAAGAAAATTAAGTGGAATTTTGAGTAATTTCTTATGAGAATAGTTCTAAGGTCAATCTTTACCTTTTAAATAATATCTTTTAAATGTTTACATGCATTGCTCTTTATTGTTATCACCACAATTATTTGGTTTTTGAATTTATTGTTTAAATAAATGAAGAATTTGAAGAGAAAAAGGAATGATATCATACAAACTGATATTTAATCTATTACTTGAGCCTTTAGGCAAAAGTTGATATACAGTATCTTCTAGTATAATTTCAGGAATCTCCGAAATGAGTAGATCAAATGTGTGCCTGATTTTATTGTCTGGCTTTTCTCTACTGTAAGTCTGTGAATTGATAATAAATATTAAACCTTTCCTCTGCACAGAAGATAATTGTATTATACAAAAATTGGAAACATTGAATTTGCCTGAGAAAAGAATGCAGCAGACAGGAAAGCAAATAACTGTAGTAGTCAAAGTTATGTTTCAAAGATATCACATACTGTTTACATGTTAGAAATATCCAAAGGTTCTCTTTTCCAGAATTTTATTTTTAAAGATAAAGTTAAATGTGAGATAAATTATTACAATGCTCATTGATAGTTCACTGAGTTGCTTAAATCATATTACTTATCTTATTGCAAAATCAGTCCCTGTGTGAAAAGTTAAACTTCACTCTATTCAGAATTTCAGATTAAGTCTGCCCTTGGGCTGTCTTGAGAGCAAACTATAGAATTCTGAGATTGTAAACCTAGCCGTTATTGTAGTCCAGTTTATTTCTGTTATTTTGAAGCTATGTATAACCCATTTCCTAGTTAAGGAGTAATAGCCTTTAATGAAAACCTGTGTAGACAAAAAAATCTATTAATGCTTGCATTATCTCACTTAATCCTCATAATAAACTCTAAGGTGGGCATTTTTAATATCATCAGCATTCGACATGAAATTATTTATCCATATTTTTATACTGAAATGAGAATATTATAGAAAATGTATAAAATCAAATTGAATAACATTAAGGGGAAAGATGTTCATCCATTGTCAACCATTTTTAGGTATTCACTTTTAATCTTTCGGTGCCCATAATGTATACATATATTTGTCAGAAACAAGATAGTAATACCATTGAAATAATAATAAAAATTTCTTGTATTGCTATTCATCATAAATATTTTAAATATTAAAAATATTTTCTGGGCAGCACCTGTGAGCCACAGCTCAGTGAGTAGGGCAATGGCCCGATATACCAGGGTGGTGGGTTCAAACCCGGCCCCAGCCAAACTGCAACAAAAATATAGCCGAGTGTTGTGAAGGGTGCCTATAGTCCCAGTTACTTAGGAGGCCGAGGCAAGAGAATTGCCCAAGCCCAGGAATTGGAGGTTGTTGTGGGCCGTGTGATACCAAGGCACTCTACTGAGGGCAATGAGTAAGGCTCTGTCTCTATAAAAGAAAAGAAAAAAGAAGAAGAATATTTTCTGACAGTTATGATTTATATTTTGTAATGAATATATCTATGTTTATTAAACTAAATACACTTAACTAGTCACACCATGTTTTATGACTGGCACATTTCCAGTAATATTGTCCCAATAACTTAAAAATTTATGCTTGTAATTAATGCCATTTTAGAGATAAGGTAATTGAGATACACACATTTAAGGAACCTAGCTAGTACACTGCCATTTCCAAAGCTTGCTCATGTATCATTGTTTTAATACTTAAATAGCATGATTTTCTTATAGTTTCCCTGCAGGTTGTTAATAGATATGCTATCAAATTGATAAACATTTTAATAACTATACAATTTCGATTTCTAGCTGAATATGGTGGCTTGTGCCTGTAATCCTAGAGCTTTAGGAGGTGGAAATGGGAGGATGTTTTGAGATCTGAAGCTTGACACTGCCTTGTGCTACCTGTCCACAAAAAATATATTTATATAAGGTAATTTTTTTTTTTTTTGGCTGGGGCTAGGTTTGGACCCACAGCCTCCGGTGTATGGAGCTGGCACCCTACTTCTTTGAGCCACAGGTGCCGCCAAAGATAAAATTTTTTTTTTAAAGTTGATGCTTAATATCAATTTTTAAAAATCTTATAGTGGTGTGCCTGAGCCAAAACACTGTCAGATTTTAGTACAAGCAGTTCTGAAGTTATAAACATCCTACAACTACCTACAACTTGCACTTATGAATGGAGGCTATTACAGATGGTAGATAAAAATGAAATGCATTTTTAAGTTGCATAAAAATGTAATGCAACTTACAAACAAATTCAACTTAAGGAAAAACCTACACACCTATCTTGTTTGTAACCTGGGGACTTCCTGTATTAGCTTTGCCCAATCACCTTTGTACTGATTATTTAATACTTTAGGATATATTAGTAGAGGTAGCATCAATGAAATAGATCATTAGATAAGTTAGAACTTTTTCTTTTATTTTTCATCTTTTATACTTTTACTTCATTTTTTTGTGTTTATTACATCATAACTGGTACATTTATGCATATATGAATTTTGCTATACTTTGCTTTATTTATGCAATACTTTGCTATATTTATGCTATACTTTGCTATATTTATGCATTTAATACACAATGTGAAATGCTTACATCAAACTGATATAAACAGTCATCACAATTACATTCTTTATAGTTTTGAAATGTTCAATTGCATCATGTACATTATGTGAGGTCCCCCCCCAATACTTCCTCCTCCCGCTTCCCCCATCTTCTCCCCTGTCTTTTCTCTTCTTTCTGGACTATAGTTATGTTTCACCATTTATATGAATGTGTAGGCGATTCTCTATTGAATTCAAAATAGTACTGAGTACATTCGATACATTTTGTTCCATTGTTGTGACACATTACTAAGGAGAACATGTTTTAGTTCCATCCAGGTAAACTTTGTGATATCGGCTCAGTGCCTGTGGCTCAGCAGGCTAAAGCTCCAGCCACGTACACCTGAGTTGGCAGGTTCGAATCCAGCCCCAGCCTGCCAAACAACAATGACGACTACAACCAAAAAAAAAAAAAAAGGCCAGGTGTTGTGGCGGGAGCTTGTAATCCCAGCTACTTGGGAGGTGGAGGCAGGAGACTCTCTTGAGCCCAGGAATTGGAGGTTGCTGTGAGCTGTCATGCCACGGCACTCTACCCAGGGCAACAGCTTGAGGCTCTGTCTCAAAAAAAAAAAAAAGTTGTGATTTCTCCATTTTTTTTTTTTGGCTGTGTAGTATTCCATGGTATATATAAAACACCATTAGTTAATCCATTTTTGGGTCGATCAGCACTTGGGCTCTTTCCATGTCTTGGCAATGATGAATTGGGCTGCAATAAACATACTGGTTCAAATGTATTTGCTGTAAAATGTTTTTGCTCATCTGGGTATTTACCTAGTAAAGGAATTGCAGGATTGAATGGTAGGTCTACTTACAGTTTCTTGAGTATTCTCGAAACTTCTTTCCCAAAAGGTCATATTAGCTTGCACTCCCACCAGCAGTGCAGAAGTGTTCCCTTCTTTCCACATCCACACTAGCATCTGTGGTTTTGGGATTTTGTGATGTTTTACTAGAGTTAGGTGATATCTCAAAGTGGTTTTGATTTGCATTTCACTGATGATTAAAGATGATGAGCATTTTGTCATCTGTTTAAAGGCCATGCACCTGTCTTCTTCAGAGAAGTTTCTGTTTAAGTCTCTTGCCCACATAGAAATGGGATTATTTGTTCTTTTCTTATTGATCAGTTTGAGTTTTCAATGGATTCTAGTTATCAGACCAGTCAGGTCTGTGAAATCTGTGCCTGATCTTTTTGCTTGGGTTCCTGGTCTACAACATCCCAGGGAAGATACCTAGGCATTGTGGCAGGAGCCTGTAGTCCTAGCTACTTGGGAGGCTGAGGCAAGAGAGTCACTTAAGCCCAGGAGTTGGAGGTTGCCATGAGCTGTGACGCCAAAGCACTCTACCCAGGGCAACAGCTTGAGGCCCTGTCTCAAAACAAATAAATAAATATATTTTGTAACCAAAGTACATTTAGCTACAATTTCCCATTTTCCCTTTGTATAGGGACTATAGGGGTGACTTTTGGGAAAGAGTCTGATATCCAAACTTAAATATTTATTGAAGTGATGCTGTCAAGGGTAAAAGGAGTCATGGGATAGGTTAGAGGAAAGGTCTAAGCAAGATGTGCCGTCAGCTGTAATCCCTCCTGATCCTACCATGGGTCCTCCAGTGTGAACTACACTGCAAGTTGGTTCCACTTTCTGGCCAGGGAGACGGGCCAAGAGACCCCTTAATGCATGCGTGTTCCCCAGTTATGGGTTAGCCTCTGCACATTCCCCAGTTATGGGTTAGCCTCTGCGTGTTCCCCAGTTATGGGTTAGCATCTGCTCCTGCATGTGAGGTAAGAATTAATAGGAAAAATTCCAGGATCTGGTAAATTCTACTGCTTTACCAGGCCCTGGAATTTATATTATAAATCCTACTGACAACTATTCTGTGGAAAGGGGGAGCTATAATTCCTTAGCAAGCTAACACTCACAGGAGTCTGGCAATGAGTCACTGGCCTAGCAGAGAAATTTGCTTGAGGTACCAAAATTAGAGGGGATAGTACATATAATGGTGAACAAACTGTTTTTGTGATAATGATAATCAAATTTATAAGAGATAAATAAATATTAATAACTACGGTAATAATAAGGAATTACAGTCTCTTGGGTACCATGGCAATGCTTTAAACTTTTACATTTTCTTTTCTTTTTTTTTTTTTTCAATTAACATGTATTTTATTATTCTTCATTACATTATTTCCCCTCACCCCCTAGTGGTAAGACAGAATTTATTCACAGAAAAGAATACAGAAAATACTAAGGCTCCTGGTTCAGGGAGAGAATTCTAGTGGGGAGAGAGAAGCTCTCTCCG
>CAUYON010078005.1:0-66543 GCA_963573935.1 Arctocebus calabarensis | reverse complement strand
ACTGCAAAACAAAAAAATAGCCGGGCGCTGTGGCGGGCGCCTGTAGTCCCAGCTACTCGGGAGGCTGAGGCAAGAGAATCGCTTAAGCCCAAGAGCTGGAGGTTGCTGTGAGCAGTGTGATGCCACGGCACTCTACCAGGGCGATATAGTGAGACTCTGTCTCTACAAAAAAAAAAAAATGCATTGCTTACTATGGCTGTATCCTTGATTGAATTACAAAGGTTTGTCTCTCTTGCATTAGTACAATAGCTGCTAAAGCAAAAAATAATGCTTCTGCAGTAGTTCCAAGTTCCCTATTTCACCTCACAGTTCTTCATGAAGTATAGATATTATCACTGAGAATGCACAATACTTTTCGGCCAGATAATTAACCCTTTCATGAGATTCTATTGCTCTCTCCTTACATAACAATTCCCCACGCAACACCTTGAATTCTGCTCCTCTCCTGGCCCTTTCAAAAGAAAAGTCCATGACTGTGTTCATTCAGGGACCTCTTTGTATCTTGGTGAGGTTTTTTAGAGACTCCTATTTAGAAACATGACCTAATGGAGTTTGTCAATGGTTCATACCTCAAAACCAACACTTGATGTTATCAAACGGAATATACTATCAGTAATCTAAGCTCTCCTTTAAAATATAGTCCTCTACCTGAGTAAAAACCCAGATGTCAGAACATATTTTATTTACTAGAACTTCTCATCTAGCCAAAATTTAGAATGTAAATTTATACATAAATAACAGGTATGCTTATGGAGTAGAAATACCCAATTATAGCATGCTGGGAACAAAGGCTGTTTCTCACCTCTACTGGAATTCATCAAATAGAGACAGGTCAATGAAATTTTGGATGCACACTTACTTCCTAGGAATCTAATTGTGTTCTTATTTTTCATGTGTTTTTTTGAGCTACATATGAAATATACATTTTTTGAGAAATAGAGCTTTCCTCATATATACTTTCTACTTGAATTTTTCCACTGTAAATTTGTACTTTAAATGTATCAAACATTTTTAAACTTTTAGATTTTTACCACTATGAAAAGTGAAAACTTTTCCTATTTCAATACGTTTAGTCATCATCAATAGCAAATCACTAAAATATTGTAGCCATATTGAATAATATATGATCGTATTTACTAAATGGGCAGATATATTTAAGTGCAGTATTTTTATATTTATAAATAGTTTGAATCTGTATTCTTTCATTCTACATTGGGACTACATTAAGGGATTATCTTTGCTGTAAACATGCGTGCCCATCCTTAGCGTGGTGCAATCCAATTTACCAAATTTTACTTTTGTTGCCTGTGCTTTTGAGATCTTACACAAAAGATCTTTTCCCAGACTAATATTCTGAGGTGTTTCCTCTGAGTTTTCTTTTATTAGTTTTAGCTTCGGGTTTTGAAGTCATTACCCATTTTAAGAAGTTTTTTACCCATTTTGTTTTGCTTTTATATATGAAAAGAGATAAGCCTCGTTCTTTATTCTTCTTCACATCCAGTTTCCCCAGGACCATTTATTGAAGAAACTGATCCTTTTTCTATTGAATAATTTTGGCACCTTTGTTCAAAATTAGTTGGTTTTCTTTAGATGTGCATATTTATTTCTAAGTTCTTCATTCTTTTCCATTAGTTTATGTGTAGGTGTTTACGGCAGTGTCTTTCTTCTTTTGTTGCCATGGCTTTACAGTATATTTTGATATCAGGTAGTGTGATGCTTCCAGCTTTGTTCTTTTTACTCAGGATTACTTTGGCTATTTGATGGTGTTTGGTGGTTTCATATGAATTTTAGAATATTTTTTATATTTCTGTAAAAAATGTCACTGAAATTTTGATATGGATTTCTAAATTGTTATTGGTCATATTGACATGTTAAAGATATTTATTCTTCTAGCTTTTTTGATAATAAATTCTTCTGTGATTAAAGCTATGTAAAATGAACTCATTCATTTTTTAAGATGGCCATCTCACAAAATAGGAGGTCAGGATAGAAATATCTCTCTAGGGAAAAATATTACAGAAAAGTTAAATACAAAAAAAAGATGAAAATGTATAACATTCTTGTGGAACAGTGAATAATAAGTGTTTTCCCCATAATTTCTAATCCAAATAAATGAATATGTGATATATCAATTTTTTTGGTGTCTTTCCCAGGTTCTTTCATCAATATTTTGTAATATGTCTAATGGAAGTATTGCATTTATTTCTTTAAATGAATACTCAAGTATTTTACATCTTGCATAGATATTTTAAATATATTGATTTTTTTTATTTCTTTTACAGATTGCTGTTACTGTATACAAATGTTACTAATTTCCCTAAGTTATTATGTATTCTATAACTTTATCAAATTTGTTATCACTTCTAATAGTTAGTGGAATCTTTAAGTTTTTCTAAATATAAAACCTTATCATCTGTGAATAAGGATAATAGGGTTACTCCCTCCAATTTCCTTCTTTTGGCTAATTGTTCTTGCAAGAATTTCTAGGATTATGTTGAAAAAAAGCGTTTATAGTCAAGATCTTGTTTCAGACATTAAAGGAAAGGATTTAAATTTTCACCATTCCATATGATGTTAGTTAGTTAGTTGTGAATTTATCATCTATGGTCTATATTATTTTGAAGTACATTCCTTCTATACCTAATTTTTAAAATATTTTTATCATAAAAGAATGTTAAATTTTATCAAATGCTTTTTCAGTACCTATTGAGATGATAATATGGGTTTATTTTTCTTGATTCTGTTAATGCGATGCATCATGTTTATTGACTTTTATATGTTGACCTATCATTGCACTTCTAGGTGAACTCTACTTGATTATGAAAAATGGCCTTTTGAATGTATTGTTTAATTTGGTTTACTAATTTTGTTAAGGAGTTGTGCATCTATGCTAATCAGTGATATCGACACGTTTTCATTTTTGTTTTGTCTTTGTTTTGTTTTTGAAATCAATTTAATTCTGGCATCATAAAATGAGTTCAAAAGTATTCCTTTCTCTTCAATTTTTTTTTGAGAATTTGAGTAGTATGGTATTAGTTCTTCATTAATGTATATTAGAATTCAGCAGTGAAGCCATCAGATGGAAGGTTTTTGTTTTTTGGAAGACTTTTAATTGTGGTTGTTACCTGTTATTAGGTTCTTCACTATTTTTCCACAAAGAGTGAATAATCCAGAACTTACTCTAAAACCTTTAACCCCAGGCCAAAATTAATAATTAAACATATATGCTGAGAAATAATTATTTCTTCACCTGTACTTTTATTTAGTGGGAACTATTTCTTGATCTATTTCTAAAACAAGTTACCTGGCTAAGATCACATAATTTTCTATCCTGTAATTATAGTAAACACATGCAAATGCACAAAAACTTTGAAATCTACCAGATAAGAGTTTATTCCTGATATTTAATGGATGAGAACACAAAGATTTAAAATCTTCTGCAATTTTCAATATATTAGAAATTCTGTTAATATTTTCTCTTTTTATTCTTATTAAATTTTTGTGAACCAACCATAAAAATCATGCCTCGAATTTTTATTAATTTCTATTCATATTAATAAATTTCATGAATATTAATTTGGGTAATTGCAATTAATACCTATTTTATTATTTTCCTTAAAATCCAGCTATTAAAATCTCTACTCTTCCAAGTACCATAGCTATTTTGAGTCAGTAGTATCTAATTTCGTCTCAGAATTGCTTAACTAGGGAAAAATCTTGTGATTCCTTTATTAAACATTCATCAGGTCTTCAATATGAGAAGGTTTTTGATAATAAACTCCCCAGTGACTGAAGTTATGTAGATCTAACCCACTCACTTTTGGGGATTCTTATCCCATATATTATGAGGTCTGTATAGAACTGTATACATTTCCAGGCCACAATATTACAGAAAACTTAATACAAAGAAAAGATGAAAAACATATTACATTCTTGTGTAACACACAGTAGTACTCTTTTGCCCCTAATTTCTAATTCCAGGCCTCAGAGAAAGAACACTTGCTGGCCAACCTTCCCATTGGGTTGTAAGGACAGTCATTTGTGGTCAGAAGAGGTGTGATTCACTTTCTAACATGGCCTATTAAAACTTCCAGAAAAATAGTACAACTCTGTTTTCATATTTCCTCAAGAATCCTGGAGGCCAAATGTTAAAAAAAAAAAAAAAATTAGATGGAGGATTATTGACACAAATTGACTTCCCTTGAATAGGGAATACATCTTTAATTTGTTAAGCTGCTGAACATGTAGGCATAATAGTTACTAGAGTGCCTCTTACTGTTTTGTAACTAAAACAGTGACATTGCTTGGAGTAGTCAGAATCTAAATATACACATTTTCAATTGACAAATGACCTTAACAGAACAATGGAACGAAATGACAGTGGAATAAGCAGATAAATATATAAGTAGGATTATTAGACAAGAAGTTGTTTTTTCTGGAACATTATTTTAGTAAGGTTCATAAATGAGTTTAAAGAATGAATCGTGATTTAGCTAATGAATCTCCTGATAGTGTACATTGGGTTGATTTCCAAATCAGTAAAATTTAAAATCTCTGAATATCGCTGTAGAAAAGCTTCATGTATGTCTATGATTTTCTACTAAGATAAATTGCTGGGATTTGAATTAAATAACAAAGTGCATATATTTGTAAATTTACAGAATCCACCCCTCTCATTCAAAAAGGGTGAAAACTGTGTCATACAGCAATATGAGTATATGAGCAGAAATGTCATTCCAAATCCTTCCCTCCTCAATTTTCAAATGAGACTTTTTATGTATTTGTTCTTTTTAAATTTTTGTGGTAGAAACTTACATGCAAGATTTTAAACAAATCTAAAATGATAAAACTACATCTTAGCAAGATGAATGGCAATGAGAGAAGGGATATGGAAATCCACAACTTATTTACAAATAGTTATTTATAAAAAGAGAAGGGAACTAATAATACACAATTTTAAAAGTATAAAAATAAAAAATAACTAGTGTTGTAATGTGATAAACCAGAGAAATGTGAAATGTAATAAAAGAAATACAACAGAAGAATACCAGTGCAGATAATTGAAAATAAAAAGCAAAAAATTCATTTGCACTTAGATATTGATAAAAAGTGTGGTGCAACAAATGATTTTTACTACATTTATTAGAGAAAAAAATATATGTCTCATGTTAGATTATTTTCTTCAACTTTCAATGAATGTTATATACATGCTAATAAAGTACCTTCCATTTTCACTTTTGTCTCAAATTATTCCAGGTCAAAAACTTTTTAATACTGGAATACAATTACCTACATTAATTGATTATTCTTTCTACTTTATATTTTTATGTATAAATGTTTAAAATGAAAATTAATAGGCAGACACAGAGAAAAAGAGAAATAATTATATTGATTGAGTTATATCAGATATAAAAAAGGTTGCAAAAATACACTTTAAAGAAATAAAGTGTATTGAAATTATAATACTCAACATATACCCAAGATATTTGTTGTATGTAATAAATTATATCTCTTGAAATTGCAGAAGTCAGACTGATTTGTGTATTTTACAATTTTGATACAGCATTTTCCTTTCTTAAAATGTTTAAACATTTTTTGGTACCCTCTGTACTTATTATCAGATTAGACATATGCAGGTATTTCCTTATAAAGAAGTCAAGGATTAGAAAAATAGAAAAATAAAATCAACACTTTGGTTTTGTATTTTCAATGTCACTAAAGTAATATTTATGATGAAACTGTGAATATAAAGTGCATCAGCAGTGGTTTTATGTAAATATGTAGAATTTTAGTGGAAAAAATGATTAAAGAAAGGTTATAGGACCTTGTTAAAGCCTACTCTAGAGTCTGTGTATATTGTGAGGTGTAGGTCATAGGAGGGCCCAGGGACAGAGGAAAGGGGTTATTTTAATCTTGGAATTTTGAATCTCTTCAAGGAAACAGAAAAGCTGAATTAAGATATTCACAAGGGGAAGTACTATGTAAAATGAGATGAAGTTTGTTGCATTATTTTCTGCTGGGGATAAAAGAGAATAGAGAGCTCTAATAAAGTGAGCATTTTCTGTCAGCATTCATGATTTTATTTTTCATTGCCTTTTTGTTCTAATCAGATGTGAATAATGAAAGTAAAATCATCAACCCATAAACACATACACTGCACACATGAATGCTACTTATGTATATATTGTTTTATTCTAAATACATACGTATAAACTGAATAAAATGCTTTTAAATAACAATAAAATGGTGATTCTTGTCAGCAATGAACTATCTTTGAATTAAGTGATAATATAACTCAGAGTGGTTTCAGCCAAGTTATGTTGAGGGTTAGAGAGGGCATCACTCCTAAGTTACAATTTACAGACTGCAAATTATAATTTGTCTTAACCCTACACATAATTGAGGTCTCAGAGCAAATAACTAACTCTCAAGGTGGGGAAAAACAGGTACCTAAAGAAAAGAAAAATGCTCAAACATTTACAAATGCAGAGAAGAAGCCATGGGATGCTCCATAAAGAAAACATTCAGATCAAAACTTTTCATAATTTTCTAAATACTGAATATGAGTTAACATGGCTGTGACAGTGGATCAGTAGAGGAATTTGTATATGACAGCTGCCTTTTCTTACACTATTCCTATCAGGCACTCACAAAGAATACTGAGAATTCAGAGAAAGCTTACTCTCTGGGTTAGAGTAGAAAAGAAACAAAGAAACCACAGTCCAATCTGTACCCAGACCCATCCTCCTCTTTTATTTATCAAAAGCCTTACCAGTTGGTGGGATGACAACCTATTATAGCCGTTTTTGAAAGAAATATGGAGAATCCTCAAAGAACAAAAAGTAGATCTTTCATTTGATCCTGCAATCCCATTACTAGATATTTATCCAGAAGAAAAAAGTCATTTTATCATAAGTTCTTTTGTACTGAAATGTTTATAGCAGCTCAATTCACAGTTGTCAAGATGTGAAATCAACCCAAGTGCCTATCAACCCACCATTGCATAAATAAACTGTGGTATATGTATGCCATGGCATACTACTTAGCTACAAAAAGATGGAGAGTTTGCATCCTTTGTATTTACCTGGAGGGATTTGGAGAATTCTTCTAAGTAAAATATCTCAAGAATTAGAATAGTAGAATACAAAAGCAAGCCTCCCATATAGTCAGCACTATGTGGAAATTGGAGATCAACAGCTACAGGCCTACGTAAGGGAAAAATACAATTAAATTCAGAAGCAGGGGTGGGTGGGGTGGAAGGAAGGTTCGGTAAGTTCCCATCTAATGAGTACAAAGTAAGAGTACATGGCACACTTGCTGGGTGAAGGACTGAACTGCATCTGGCTTTACCTTACAAATGCAAACAATGTACCCTGATTGTATGTATCTTCATAATAATCTGAAAAAAAAATATATATATATATATACAGAAAAGAACAACAACAACAACCACAAAAATCCTTACAGTGCAGAGGAAGAAGCATAAAAATCTTGGAGAACCCTACCCCAAAATGTAACAATATGTTTTCTCCAATTTCAATATCAGGTGTATCTAGATCAAGCAGAGTGATTTTGAAATATTTTCTCTTTTTCTATTGTCTACAGGATTTGGCACAAGCTGTTTTTTGAAACTCTCCTTTACTTTTATTTGTATGGTATTGTCTAGTTTTTGAGACTTTGGGAAAAAAATAAGTTAACTGATGAGTTCATGCTGAGCCTCAGAGTCAAAGCGCTCTATGATGTCTTATTTGGCAATGTGTACATTGCTTTCTTGGCATTATTATTGTTAATATTGCTTGATAATTTGATGCAAAAAAACAAACAAATAAACAAAAAGAACTTGGAGAAGCCTCAAAGAACTCAAGTTAGACCTCCTGTTTGATTCTGCAATCCCTTTGCTGGGCATCCACACTGAAGAAAAAAAAAATTCTTTGGCCACAGGGACACTTGCACTAGACTTTTTATTGCAGTTTGATTAACAATCACCAAAATATGGGAACAGCCTAAATGCCCACCAACCCAGGAATGGACTAACAAGCTGTGGTTTATGTGCACCATGGAATACTATTCAGCCATTAAAAAAGATAGAGACTTTACATCTTTTGTATTAACCTGGATGGATGTGGGATATATTAGTCTTAGTAAAGCATCACAAGAATGGAGAAGCAAGAGTCCTATGTACTTAATTCTGATATGAGGACACTTAATGTCCTAGTACCTGGTGGGGGCTGGGGAATGGGGAGAGCTGACAAAGGGAAGGAGGAAGTGGGTGGGGTAACATGGGGTGTAGTACACCTTTTGGAGATGGGATACAATTATAAGACGGTCCTTATCTAACAAATGTAATCAATTAACCTGGTTCTGTGTGCCCTCAATGAATCCTCAACAATAAAACAAATAAACAAACAACAACAAACAAAAACCTCCTCTTATGATACTGATAGAAGCTCCCTGTAGATGGAGGAAAAGATGGGAAAAAAATCCTTTCTATACTTGGGGAAAAGAGGAAATATATGTTTAGTATTATAGGTGGATGAGGGGTACATGCAGTTTTGAAAAGTCACAGACGCAAGATCCTGGAACTGAGGCATCATGAACACTTGAAAGAACATCCAGACCCCTGCTACCACCTCTCAAGGGCTTCAGGCACTGAGTAAAAATAACAGTGGAATACAACTGAGACCGATGCATGGGGAAGATTCTCTCTGGGACACGATGCAGAGAAAAGACCCAAAGGTAAAGGGAACAGATATTAGAAAGCTACCCTCTAACGAAGCCTTGCACATGTTAAACAGAAATTGAAGGCCTGTGGTATTCTGATGGTAACCACAGGAAAAATAAACATCAAACATAGTCCCCAAACAAAACCCCAACATTAAAAACCTCACAAAAAAAAAAGGCATGCCCATCCTCAAGCACAAAACATATGTGCATTAGTGACTGCTTTCCTAAGGAAGCATTCAAGCATCTGCTCAAAAAGAGACCTTCTGAAAAAAAGAAAGAAAGAACAAATACACCCCAAGTTAAATATCAATAATGACAAATAAACTCAAATATGACACAGATGTTGGGGTTATCTTGCAAGAAATTCAAATAAACAGTTACCTATTATTTATTTGTTTGTTTATTTATTTGAGTGGATTCATTGAGGGTAGAAAGAACCAGGTTACAGTGATTGTGTTTGTTAGGTAAAGTCCCTCTTATAATTGTGTACCATCCCCAAGAAGTGTGCAAAAAATGCTAATGGAAAAATACATAAACTACAAGATTGGATAAATTCAGTGGAAAGACAAAAATATGAAAAAGATTGCTGTGGAACTGCTGGACACTAATGCTTTAGATTCTATTACTAGATGTGCATTAAAGAGGGACTTTACCTAATAACCACATACAGTGTAACCTAATTCTTTGTACCCTCAATAAATCCCAAACAATTAAAAAAATATATATTCTGCACTAGTTAACTGGCCCAAGGCCCCTGAGGTCATTAGTTGCATTAAACTGTACACACTATTCCATTTTATTTGCATTCATATGCTTACCATTTTTCCCTTTTCTAATGCTCTTTGATTCTGTGTGGCTTCAAACATTAACCCCATATCTCGGACTGCATAGGTTTTATACCTTAGTTTTGTCTAAACTTTTCATGGATGGAAAGAAATCAATCTTCCTTTCATTGTGGGTTTAGATTTAGCTCCACATTTAAGAGGTTATTGCTTGTAAACACCCCCTTCGGTGAATTACATAAGCTTTCATGTTAGTATAGCTTTAAGTCATGTTTTTATAATTTATATCTACAATCATATTTTTAGTTTGTCAGATTTTGTGGGTTGTAGATTTCTACTTAGAAGATTTCACCAATTTTCCTAAATTAAATTCAATTGTAAATATTCCATTATCAAAATTATCTGGAGAGGAGTGTTCTCTGACTGATATAACAAAGAAAACAACTTGACAATGTTTTAATAAATACTTATATTTATTACAGTTTTATTCAACATGAAATACCTTTCTGATTTAAAACTTTAAATACATCCAGAATAAAGCTTTAATCCACACTACTCCTCCTGTACATATTACTTGGAAATATGGGTGAGAGGTGTGCTTTAATCTTCAAATGCATTTTTCTTTCTTTTTCTTCTTGGCGTCTACCTAGCCCTTCATTGTGGATTAGATCTTATGTAAGGGCTCTTAACCAAATGAAGTCTAGAAAAGCTGGCTAAAACTTGACCTTCAATTATAGAACTCAGTGGAAGAACAAGTACCATTATGTTCAGAAAGTTCTTGTATTCTACAGTGATATCTGTAAACTCTGTTTTAAATGTAATAGGTTCCACAAGAGTTGATTCTGTTCGGACGTTTGCTAAAGTTGACAATATGTAAATTAGATCACTTGATTGTATTGAGCCTAATATTTGCATTTATGTACATGCTAGTTTGGATAATTGGATCTGTCTGGCTATACATTTTATGGATAACCAAGTGGGTATCTGCAATCATTTACATAGTTGAGGCATTGTGGCCCTCATTGGGATGTAGATAGTTCTCCAGTGTTTGTGTTACAGCTTTACACTGTTCTAAGAACTGATTTAATTGAGACTAAATCCTACAAAACTATAAAAACAAAACAACTATATATTTTTAAAAGACTACAGCACATGAATCCATTTGCAAATATTAAGGTTGATTTTTATATGTAAAATGTCCTACGTATGAATACGTCTCCTTAATATTTTATGTCCTCTCAGAATGGTTAGAAATAAGGCCATGTGAAAAAATGACCTTTAGTCTGGTAACTCCATTATCATTAAAGGTTGTAAGCACACCATGAGCAGAGTCTTATGGTAAGAACCTTTCTGGATCTTGTTGACTAGTGATAGAGCTGTCAAATGGCAAGCCCTCTGTCTGAAACCACATCTCATTAGAGAAGAAACATTAGCTTCAATCTTGTGGTAAATTCTTAATATTAATCTCTGTTTTTTCCCTTATGCAAAGCCACCAAAACTTCTTTTCTCATTTAGGATTTCTACCTTTGGTGGACTATCTCATAAGAACTGCGTTGTCATCTGAAGACCATTAGATAGTTGATACACCTTCAACTTTGAGCGGGGTTCTCTGAGTGGGTAGAAACCTGTCCATTTGACAAAATTAACACTCAGTACTATGTTTTAGAGTTTTACAAAGCTTTCTGATTTGTGACTCAAGAAAATCTCTATTAGGATGTTGGTTAATGTACTTGCTTGACAAAAAAAGTTTTTGTTTCTGAATTTTCATTTTGACTTTAATTAGGTTGCCCCTAGATTTCTTTTCATAATAAAAATCATGCCACAAATAAATTGGTTCAAAAGACCTTTAAACTTTTAATATTGTGCTATTGTTCTGATAAACTTTTCCAGAACAAGCTTATCAGTTTCTTACCAGGAAATAAATTAACACTTAGAGATTTCCTCAATGAAGACAGGCAGGGAAAATTACCTTTAGAGCTTGATAATTACTACTGTAATATAATTAACAATGCACAACTATCTGATATTTGATAGTTACTTAACTATTATATTTAACTTGGCTTTTGGGTCTCAGAGAATTAGAAATTCTATGACTTAATAAAACTCATCACCAGTAAAAGGTAGTAGGTCTCCACCTCATTTACACCTCTTAATTCTGTTGACAAGGCTTCAAAGACACAATTGCAGTAGCTCCTTTTATCTATCATATTATGTGAAACACAACTTTATTTGCAAGGAAATAGTGCTTTTAACACATGTCCCATTTAAAGACATTCCCATTGTATTACATTCTTATGCATGGAATAATATTTGTAAGATGTGGAGAGCTTGGAATTAAAATTTCTCTAAGTGAAGTTTGATCAATAATCCAAATGTATGGAATTGATACTTTGTTATCTTGCATCTATTGAAAAATAAAAAAAGATAAAATTACCTTTATTTAGTATCTAAAGCCCTGGGATTATTGTACTTTGTCAAAGATAGTATTCTGTTGAAATGATTCAGTGCACCAGCATGCCAAACTCTTACTGATAAAATGACCTTAGCAAAGCATAATGACACTTTGCGGGAGTGACTTTCTAATTTAAGACAGAAAATATGATGATTTGTAATGACACATATGTCATTTTCAGACTTACCTATATCTGGGCTGGCTCTTGATATTTAATATTTTGCTCCTATTATATATAATTCAAACCTACCCCTTAAGGAAAATACAGAACAGCCATGACTTTATAATAAAACAATGGCTTTGAGCAAATAACATTCCCCCAGCAGGACATTCTGAAGTTGATTTGAGAAACCAAGTACTTAGCACATGTTTTAGAATAGGTTAACAATACAGAGTGTTTTTTCTACATAAGCCTATACTTGCTCCTAACTGTGAAGATGTCAGTCAGCATCACGAGGTTATAAAATTCCATAACTTTGCTCACCTTGCAAAGTACAGCCAGAAGTGCCCTCATTAACAAGGACTGCTGCCTTATTTTCAAATACTAAAATGTTCATGCATTTTTTAAAATCATATCTAAAATGAATTTGAAGGGAGTTATCCAGTATCTATTCACACTGGTCAATTAACTTTACAGAAACTTAGAGGGAAAATGTACATAAATGTGCTAAAATAATGATCCATATAAAGCAAAAATCTTTCTAAAATGGTACATACATTAAAGTCTTAAAAATACCTCAGAATATAAATTTCTTGGATAGTGAACAAGACAGGTACATCATGAATATACTTAAAATTATTTTTTAAAAAAGCAAGTTACAAAGGGACTTGTAAAGATGAACATTTGGAAAAACACTGCTTAATAAACAAGGAGAACAAAGTAAATATAAAATATTACAAATATCATAATCCATTTGTTAAAATTATTTTCCTCCTCTTTTCCTCCACATTATATTTTTAGAGTGCCTCATACTTATTCTAACATTTATCCTTAAACTGTAGATTGTTCTAACTACCTACAAGGAAATCGCAGTGAGATTAGAAGGAGAAAATGTTATCCCCCTCACAGTGCACAAAAAGCATGTATTTATTTTTTTTTCTAAAAAGTAATCTAGCAAAAGTTTTTATAGCAAGATTCTTCTCTGAGAGCTAAAATTATTCTCCAAAGTTAGAGAATATAGACTGATCAGCTGCCCATTATCATTTGCAGTGCTGATAATAAAGGAACACAGTTTTCGAATTTTTCCTTTTAAAATTTAAGAGAATGACCACAGTCATTAACCTATAAGTTTTGTCAAAATATTTGGAGACTCTCCAAAGATTGTCTTTGAGCAGTGTATGTGATGTTTGTTTTATGTGTACCCGGGGGGGGGGGGTGATGAATTAAGTTGCAGATGGGTTATTTCCTTTGTTATTACTTATCTTTAAATGTATTTTTTTCTACTTAGATAAATTACAAATTAAAATAAATTTAAATCCTTTGGTTTGCAGTATGTCTTCTAGAACTCACTGTTAATTTTTTGGGGAGGGTTAATTTAGTTTAGTTAGGTTATTACTCTTACAGTTGAAATCTGGATAAACATAAATCATTATTCTTAAATTTTATGTTTGCATTAAGTTGTTTGCACTGTAAGGATGGTAGTAGGAATTGTTGTTTATGGTTGCTCTTGTTTATAATTCTTACCTTTCTCTGTGATATATCAAGAAATCGGTCTCTTGATTAACTGGAAGACATTTCTTCACTTCAGTAACCAATGTATTCTCATACATTTTAAAATTATTTCCCACCCTTTGTAGTTCCTATTCTCTGTATTGAATTATTATTTGTATGAAGTGAAACTTCTTCCTTCTGTGATTTGCCTTTGTTCCATCTCCTCAATCTGCTTTTAGTCGTACTCTTTTTAAAATATAGTTTACTTCTCATTTCAAGCAATTTATGTCAATGCCCAAAGTTTTCCTCATTCCACCTGATTTCTTTCACTGAACTTCATAGTTATTTAATCATTCAGAATTTTTCTCACACAAAAATATATGCATTCTATTAAAATTATCTCCAGGGCTATGCCCTGCCTTGATTCTACCTTTAAAAAAAAAAAGGAATTTTTAAGTCCATAGAGTTATTCATTTGTTTTTCATTATATAAATTACGTTCTGTGATTTTTTTTTCCTATGCTAATCTATGTGGAAAGATTCATCATTTTGTCTAGAATTGGAGTATTGACGTACAGAACAGTGTAAGCTTCTCTCTCTAAATATGTTAAGCCTTGCCAAAGCTTTCAATAAACAATTTTTAAAAAAAATATTCTATGGAGAAGAAGAAGAAAGTTGGATCAGGAAAATTTTTTGCAGGAGCATTAGCATTGTGTTTATTAGAGCTTCTTCCTGGCTTGCTCAGACACAGAGGAAATAACTGTCCTGTGACTCTGCTCTCTGTCCCCCTTATGAATTAGCCGAAGCAGCGTGGGGTATTTGGGCAAACACTCTGACGATGAGCCCAGGAGTTGTTGGTGTCTTTGCAACTTGGTCTTATCAGTGTTTTCTGTGCCAAGGTTCCTTGTGATTTCTGACATTCACATGTCATCCTCATCTAATTTCCAACAAGAATAAAAATGTGCCCCCTATTATACTTACTTATGATTTCCCAAGCAGAAATATGAGATGAAATTTAACACTTTGGATGGGTATTTTAAGTTGAACCCAGTGAAATTGGTACTCTAAACCTCTTTGTCATTCAATTTTTCCCATACATACAGTTGCAAAGCTAGAATATTTGAATCTTCTTATCTTTTAGACTTAATATCTAAGGCCATCACCAAATTTTGTTATTTTCACCTTATTTTTAACATCTATTGCCTTTTTTGTTTGTTTGTTTCATCTCATGTCGCCTCTTCCTCAGCTTCCTTCTCAAATCTGATCCTAAGCAACACCTAGGTCTTATTCACCTCACTTTTGTTTCAAGCCACCATTAGAGAAAACAGTTCCTCTCCAGTTTGGACACATTTCACATTGAGAGAGTACCATCTTGAAAGTTGCCACATTTCTCTGGCTTCTGCTATGAAACTTGTCAATAATGCAGCACTGGGTACTTGCATGCAACCTCTGATACCAATGCATACTCCTCTCCCCAAACCCTCAAAGTCAGTATCCCAGGGGAGGTCTTTAATCAGTATGCAAAGGAGGAAAGGAGTAGGGGCTTCTCCTCTTCCTCCCTCAGAGAGACTGTAGTGAGATGCCTTCATAGAATTGTATGTAGAAATGTCTGTAGAATTAAAGCATTCATACTCCACAGGGTTTGCCGACTCGAAAATGCATCTTTCTAATGGCCTTTCTCCCCCTACCTCATTTCATGCTATTCTCACTCTTTCTCACTGTAATAACATTCTAAATAAACAGCGTGTATGCAAGGGAACCCAAGTTAAGATTATTGGTACTAAGAGCAGCCCCAGAAAGCAGTTGTTCAACAAGATGTCTGGAAGTAGATTCTCTGCTTCTCTGATGAAGAAAAGGATCATGTTGTGATGATAAGCGAAGTGATGATTAGCTCCAGCATACAAAAAGTTTACAGCTTTCTAGACTGCTAAGTTGAAGTAAGTAAGTCTCCTAAATTTATTAAGTCAACACATGCTAGTAAAGTGAGAGGTTTTTCTGAATGAGTTAACGAGATCCACATTTCTTGCAACCACAACATTACTATGGAGATAATCTGCTCTGATATTTAATCTTAACAGTGGTAGAGCTATAAAAAATATTGATTGCATAGTTTGTCCAGATACTTTATGGCAGATAGTCTGGCTGTGATAGGAAAATAGTAAGATTTAGAAATCTGTGACTGGGATATTTTAGGAAGTGATGGTGAAAATTTTAAAATCTTATTAATCCTTGAGACAGGGTAGAGGCCTTAACCCTTCTCCTTTGCTACAGAGGGAAAGCACAATATGATCTATATCTGCTACTTTTCCTTACCTCCTGGACCAGTAACAGCAGGCAGGTTCCAATGCAGACCAACCAGGGCAGTAGAATTCCTGTTCAAAGGTAGATCTTATATATGCAAGAATTGGAGTTTTTAGTTAAGACAAACCAGAAGTAAGAAAAGTATACCTGAGAGAATAGATCTTGTAGATATTGGACTGATGGGCAGAAAAAGCAACTTTGTAGAGAGGAATGTACTGACAAGAGAATATATCTTTGTGACTTATGTTCAACTTCATGCCCTGGATATTTGGAGTCAATCACAGCCCTGTTGGAAAGGATTGTTAAGTTATAAACATAATGCTGGTCTACTCTCAGAGATGTAAGTCCCAACTGTCACAGTGGAGTACCAAGGAAGGGTCAGAAGGCTCACAGAAATGACTGGCAATGTGAGAATGGATTTATGATGTAAGGGTGAGGAACACCTTCTACCCCATGTTGCATAACTTTTTCTGGTGATGGAGCTCTGGAATTTTTTGCTTAAGTTAAAATTTGACACAACATGTATGAATAACTTGAAAAGATGCTGCTATAGTTCCTTAGTATTAATGGGAATGGTATTCTATTACAATGGCAGAAGTCGGGCTATGATATTCAGGATTTTGATCACAATTAACAGGAGAACTAAAGTGAATTTCTGTGGGTAAAAGGCTATAGTAAATTAAAGATAGACCCAGAATCCTTGATAATCCCCCTAATGAGAAACAGAGTCCAAA
This sequence comes from Arctocebus calabarensis, assembly GCA_963573935.1. Lineage (NCBI taxonomy): Eukaryota > Metazoa > Chordata > Mammalia > Primates > Lorisidae > Arctocebus > Arctocebus calabarensis. The sequence continues at coordinate 49,900 of CAUYON010078005.1, read as the reverse complement.
CTTCTTCCTTTGAATGTGAGCAGCCTCTGTGATGTCTTTCGCCAGCAAAACGTGGTAGATATCACATTGCGTCCATTTCTAGGGCCAGATCTTAGAGACTGGCAGCTTTTATTCTCCGTCTCAAGAAAGATCTGCCATAAGTGTCTTCTTGGGGCAGTAAGGTTAGAGGCAAACACTCTATACGAAATCTGACTCTGCAGGGCACTCTGATGTGAACAATGTGAACCATGAAGGGAGGCCAAGCCACAGTAATTGCTTTTTGCTTCTCGAAGCCTATGAATCAGCTCTTTTAAAAAGTAAATTTCAAATTAATATAAGGGTACACCTGATTGCTTGCATTGGTAAGATAAAGTCCAAGTTATGGCTGTTTCCATAACCCAGGAAGTGTGCTGTACACCCATGCATTGTTCTCTTTGGGTGGGAACTTGTTGAATCCTCTCCCTCTTTCCCCCATCTTAAATTTGACTAAGTTTTTCTCCCACATGAGTAGGTAATTGTTAATGTGCTAGTTTCACTTTAACATTGAGCCCATGTGATGCTTGTTTTTCCATTCACGGGACACTTTACTTAGGAGATATAGATACAAAGTTTACAAAATCTCCATTGTTCTATGGCTGAATGGTGTTCTATGGTATACATATACCATAGTTTATTAATCCATTCATTTGCTGAAGGGTATTGGGGTTGTTTCCACATCTTTGCAAATTGTGAATCAGGCTGCTATAAACATTTGAGTGCAAATGTCCTTATGGTGAAATGACGTTTTTCTTTGGGGTACATACCTAGTAATGGGATTAAGGAATCAAATGGGAGGTCTTATTTTAGTTCTTGAGGACTCTCCATACTTCTTCTACCCACCAGTAATAATTATTCCACTGCAAGATAGGCATTCAACATGAGAAAGGGCAAAACATCTTGTTTTCTCAACGTTGGCCAACCTCTCTCTTCTATCACTCCTGTGTTTAAGCAAAACATTTCAAATAGAGTAACCATAACAGCAGGGAGATAGGAAGTTCATGGGTCCAAAGCAAAGGTTTCTACTTACCAAAGCTGATCTAATTATTGCCTATTCAAAGTCTAATCTGCTGGTGGCAGAGACTAGCACTGGGCCACAGATATCATTTCTCAAAAAGACCAGCCAACAAGTTGTCCCCAAGTTGAAAGGCATTGAAACCTGCACCACAAAGGTATGAAAATTTGCCTTTACACAGCTTTGCACATGCTTTACAAGACCCAAGTGAACTTCAGGGCTTTTTCCCCCCTACAGCATTGCCTTCCCAGCACCATAGTCCAATTTATCAGCATTGGTCCCTGTAAAATATTGCATCAGATCCAGAATCCACATTTAAAGCAAATGAAATCAGTAATAAAGATATGGTTTGTTAAAGATTTAAATTAAACTCTAGATTAGGAAATACTGTGTGTGGTTAGAGAGTTTTCATTCAGGATGAAATACATATATTCCCTATTCCAATATTCATAATTTGATTTTACATCCCCTAAATTGAGAGATCTTAGGGCCAAGTGCCTGAAATGAAAGTAGTACCAGTTCCTTCCCTGTCATTTTAACAAGTTAGCCAGTTGTAGAATATGTGTTCCTTGTCCATACTAATGTAGGCTCTTCTAAGTCTGAGGCCCTGGATCCCAGGAGTGGAACATCACCTTCCCTTTCTGGGTTCTTCCTACCAATAGTTCCATGGTAAAATTTAAGATTTACTGCGCTGGGTAGAATTATTGATCCTAATTTTCACAGGGAACCAGGGAGTACCTTCAGAACTCAAGAGTTTTTCTAGGGAATTACTTAATGCTTTTCTGCCTGATGATAAATTAAAAAAGAGCATTGACGTAATCCTGGCTCAACAAGGGTAAGGCAACAGAGGGCTCACCTCTTTCAGGAACAAAAAGTCTTCAACAGTCCAACAAAGAAGAATCCTAGCCCAACGTAAGCACAGGAAACCTAGAATTAGAGGCGTGGGAGGGATCTCATAAATATTAATTATGATGAACTTTGCTCTTTTACTGTCAGAGGAACACCTGCACACTATAAATAATACCTCATATTTTTGGAAAATTTGTGATCCATCCCATTGTTCCTGCTGCATGGCATAATGGAAGCTAAGTACACACTCTAATAATTTTTTTCTATCTTGGAGTATTCTGAAAAATTAGCTTAATTGAAGTACTGAGTTACATTTGTCTGTGATAGTGCTCTATAAAAATTACATATAATACCAGAAAGAGCAAAATATAATTGCTATCTAATTTTAGTATACTATATTTATAGAGACAAAGTCTGGCATATGTTAATAATTGCCACTACACTCTTGTACTAAAACAAGCTTGGGATAATTTCTACCTTGTTTTTCATTTAATGAATTATTCATTTTATTATTTGCATTTTACCTAAAATAGAATTTCTCTAGTATTTTATTAACAAGGCTTGCTATACTGCCATTTTCATATTTAAGAAGCTTCTTTTTATATTTTTATATTTATCTTATTTTATCATTCACTATTCTACTTAAAACTACACTATCTTACAATTATAACCACTGTCAAAAGCTTGAAAATTGGCTTTGTGTCTGAGCTCAAAGGTTAGAGCACGGGCCACATGCTCTGGGGCTGGCAGGTTTGAATCTGGCCTGGGCCTGCTAAACAACTACAACAAAATAATAGCCTAGTGTTGTGGCAGGTGCCTGTAGTCCCAGCTACTTGGGAGGCTGAGGCAAAAGAACAGCTTAAGCCCCCAGAGTGTGAGGTTGCTGTGAGCTGTGACATTACGGCACTCTACCCAGGACCACAAAGTGAGACGCTGTCTCAAAAAAGAAAAAGTTTGAAAATTATTTAAAGATAGCATAGTCTCTTGTTTCTCCAGAAGCATATGATTACCTTGTAAAATAATTCCCTTTGTGATTTTTTTCCTTTAAGTAACTAATATTCTAGTCAATACTAAGAGTATGCACAGCCTGATGTAAGTTATCCACCATACTACAGGGTGTCCCAAAGGTGGCCCATAAGGTAGCCGTACATAGGGAAATTGAAAGTATTAACTAAACCAACCTTTATTCACAAAATATTAATTGCAATTTTTTGCAAAATATTCTTTACATGTTGGTCCCCTTTTCATAAAATTTTGAAAGAATATGGCAGAGTTAGTGAAATAAGAAATTGCAATATATAGCACAAAAATCCAGAAAAAAAATCATACTCTATAAATCATCCACTGATACCTCCATGATATTTTTCTACCCATATAATTTTGGGGACTATTCCTTGATCATCTTTTTTTATAAAAATAATTTGAAATATTTTTATAGTAAAGCTAATTTATTATGGCAAAAGATGATTTCCCCTTTGCAATCTACATAATCCTCTTGATATCTAGGATGGTATTCACTCAGTGAACGCATCCTCTGTGCCTAGATTTAAGTCATATGCCTCAAAAGTGGGCACAGTGCCCTTAGAATGAGATAAGAAAGAAAAAAATTATAAATCTATGACACAGTGAGCACGAATTCTATGAGAAAGAAATATACTGAGAAACATTTGTACTTGTGTCTTTTTTGTTCCTCATAGTAGTTCTTGATCCTACCACAGTTACTGACGCATGATAGGTACTTAATAAATTATTGCTGAATAAATTTGAAAGTTCATAAAAAATCTCAATATCTGGAGCTGTTCTACCCTGACTATTAGAAGCCATTTCCAGAGAGTTCCAGTAATAACTTAACTATAGGTGAATATCATGATAATTATTTGAATATATGTTATAAAAAAGAAAATTCAATGTACTCCCTATTCACTTTCATCATATGTTTATTTCCAAAATACTTGCATCCATAGTTAGCTAATAGACACCACACTAACTCTGATGAACAGGGAGGGGCAGAGTAAAAAAGACGCCATCTCATTCTACAAAAACATAAAAATCAAAGCAAACACACTGCTGAAGCCAGTGGAAGTGGCTTACGCAGGGAGGGGCCATCCACCGTTGACTTCATTAGTTTATGGAAAATTCATTTGTGAATGTATCGAATGGTCTTAATCACGTGATTCTGCTCAAGCAGAATGTCAGTAGTCCTTTACAACCAGTTATAATGCTTAGGGAACTCTCATCTTCTACATTTACTTTTAGTAGGCTATACTTTCTCTAATGTGGAAGCAATAACTGATGGCTTTCAGAGGTGATACATGATGTGAATTTACTAGACTCAGCACTGTCCATCTTATGCTAATTTTGTCCTAATAAGAATTCAAGCACGATTGTAAGAGGGACTTTACCCAACAAATGCAACCAGTGTAACATGGTTTCTTGTACCCTCAATGACTCCCCCACAATAAAAAAAAAAAAAAAAAAAGAATTCTTCATGAGGCCCACCTACTTAGAGCCAGCACCCACCGGATCTTTTTTTGTTTGTTTACTTTTTCTTGTGTATTTTTAGGCCTAGGTATGCACTTCTATCTTCTGTATTTACTTCATAATATAGGGGTTGTTCACCCACTGTGGAAAAGGGGCTTAACTTTTTTTTTATTCTAATGCCTAGTAAATTTTTGGACCAAGTATAACCTTAATAAAGATTTTGAAAATTATTTAGAAAAAAATATATGTATAGGTGCAGAGATTTTCTATCAGTGTAAAAGACAACGTCTCAGAATATGTGCAGGTAATCTGGATGCTATAATGTTATAACAGCTTTACAACCAAATGATATGCTTCCTTTATCTATTTTTTCAGCAGTCTCTTCATATATGCATATGGATGACCTGCATGGAAATGGATATACGTATGTATGCATGTATATGTATAATGTATGTATCTCCCACATAATATTTTCATTCTGAAATCTATTCACCGGATTCCATTCCATATCAAATTCATCATGTAATACGAACGGTATTCTTTCCTCCTGATGGATCCTGCAAATTGTCTTTCTTTTTGAGATGTGTTTGTTTACTGTCTTTACATTGGTCACTTCAATCAATATCCATTAATGATTTTGCACTTCTGTAAACAGCATCTACATTCTCTCATTAACTCTTTTTGCTTTCTTTCTGGTTTATTTTACTCTTATATGACCCTAATTGCTTTAATCTTCAGGATATTAGCAAGCACGTTTGTTTTTTTTAAATCATGGAGGTATTTCCTGAGCATTGCTTCTGAAGTATCTTTTATCCCTACAGTTGTTTCATTTTATTCTCTTTCCCTCCTAGCACTTGTGTGTCTCTAAAAATTCGCTTGTCCATCCAAACATCTTCAAGTGTCTTTTAAACCTCTTTGGAAAGCACCTTCTGGAATGCTGAAACAATTTCCTTTCTACCTGAAGTACAATTTGAGGTCTGACAATTAAGTGTGCAAACTCGTTCTACCAAAAAATGCTACATAGTTCATTGTTGAATATCATCAGGATGATCACCTTTGGAGTACTCCCCTTAGGAAGCTATACACTGAGACCAGCACCTAGTCCACACTTCAAAACAATTTTGAAACTTTTTCTCTGGAATCTCCATCAGAGCTGTCATCATATTACCCTTGATGGACTGAATGTCATAAAAATATCTTCCTTTCAATATTTCTTTTATTTTGGGATAAGAAAAAACTCATTGGGAGTCAGATCAGGTGAGTAGGGAGGATGTTGCAATACAGTTATTTGTTTTCTGGTTAAAATCTCCTTTAAAGACAGTGCCCTGGGAGCTGGTGCCTTGTCACGATGCAAGAGTCACACCTTTCTCATGCCAAGATTTTCAGTAAGGATTTACCTAACTTGTTCTCTATTGATGTTTACTTGGTCTGCTCTGCTTCTCACAGTCAAAGGTTGATTTTGATGCACAATTCGATGATTTTTTGCAATGTTTTAGTGAGTTCTACACATTACTAGCCACCTGACCTTTCTTCATCAGTGATGCTTTCTCGCCTCTCAGAAAGAAACATTTATGTGTTTATCCACGGCTATCTTCTTCATGGCATTATCCTTACATCTTGGACTAACATGTTCCAGATTTGACTTCTACTTTGGCCACGTGTAACAAGAAATTTACAAATGTTTGTTTGTTGCTTTAATTCAAGCACTGACATTCTTGCCAGTGCTTGAATTAAAATATGCACACAAAAATATGCAACAACAATCATGAATGCCATTCAGCAAGACACTACCACATGTCCACTTGCACAGAGCTGTGAGACATTAATGTTCTAAGGTTATGCAATCTTACCGAGTTGTTTGTATAGTATTGCCAACACAAATGCATGTAGCAAGTTTGCAAATTTAATTTTCAGATCTCTCATATACTCCCATTTGCTATAAGAGTAATTCACAAAAAAAATTATAGTATTTATACAATGAATTAGTAAATGATTTAAATGGCCAAACAGCCTTAACAAATTTGTTTATTAAAGTCAAAATTTAATTTGTATATTTGGATTATGTTATCAAACATACCATTTTGATAAAGAGTATAAAACTGAAAATTCTAGATACTATAATTATCAGTGATAATATTTGAAATTTGTACACTTTACCAAGTTGTTTATAAAAGGTATTTTTTTCATTCTTTTATGTTATACTGTTTACTTCAAGAGAGTCACAGAGTTACAAATGAGCTTAAGATTCACCCACATTAGATCACTGTTTAATTTCCCTCACAAAAAAGTTAATTCTTTTTCTAGAATAATATATTTTGAAAAGCTCTCAACAATTTAGAGAAAATCATAAGTATATGTTGAATCTGTTGACCTATCACTAGCCAAAAATTCCTACAGCAATTAATATTTATAATAAATAAAATTAAGTAATTAGCCTTAGACTCATAACCAAATAATTTAAAACTATTAGATGCATGCATGTAAAAAAAATCAGTTGAATTTATTTTTGTTCCTTAAAACCATACTTCATCAAACCTTAAGTTGATTCACAGATTTGTGCCACTGTTAGAGTCAATTGTCAATGAGAAAATGTTCACAAAACATTCGGGGCAAATTTCTCCTGAACATATTTCATAAGTAGATGACACTTAAATGCAACTTTAGTGTTTTTCTCAAAATTGACATTGAGCTAAATTATGATGTGAAAATCAAAATCTAATACAGTGGAAAAGAAGAATATTAGACATTGTCAAAGAACGAAAATTACAATGTATTCTACACAGAGGTGTTATTTAAGAAGCACCTCAATTATTTTTGTTAGAAGTGAAAAAGTATACATAGTATATGCATTTGAGCATTTATAGGTCATTCTTAAATGTATCTTATTTGAACCACTTTGTGTTTGCCTTTGAAATACTGATGTTTAACTTACACATATTGACTACTGATTTGGATACTCAAAATACAAAATTTTGTATTTGTTAGTACAGACTTGTTAGGCCAGGCTTTATTACCTAAGTTTATCAATATGGATGAATTCTTCTTCTTGCCTTCAAAGAGCTTACAGTGACCATAAAAAGTTAAGATTTATTAAATTAGAATTTAATTTAAGTGTAATCGGGGCTACTAAAGAGCTTGGATTAGCACTCCAGAAGAATATCTCATAATTTAGCCTCATAAGTTTATCTCATAACTTACATCTTGGGTGAAAGGGGATTGGAGTTGCTTGGTTTTATAAAGGTAAATTTACTAAAGGCATGAAATCTGAGATTCCTTAGAGGATTAAAGTAATTAAATCACTGATAACTGGAGATTGAAATTCCCACCTTCACCCCACCATTTCATATATGCTTAGCAAAGGAAGGAGTTTGGAACTTTATAAGAATCAAATAAAAGTTAGGGAATGACAGGAACCAGATCATTAATGTTTTAATATTTTATGTCATAAAAATTGAATTAGGGCCATGAGGAGGTAGTCATGCTCAGTATTAAGATGGATTGTGGTTTATTCACATTTACATTTGGACGGACTGTTCCAGTAGCTTTAAGGAAGATGAGCAGTGTCTGAATCTCAGAGAAGAGGACCAGTTAGGAAGGTTAAGGGTTCGGGAGAATTCAAGGGGTTAGCAATTTAAACATTCTCATGAAATCCTCAGAATAACCTCTTGAAATACAAAATATTTCTCACATTTTACAGATTAAGACATTTGTATTCAGAGAGTTTGCATTGCTCTGTTGGAGTCAGTTCTCCTAGATATATGTGCATATTATCAATTTAGCTATCTTTTCCAGGAAGTTATTATGAGAATTCTCCAGCAGTGAATACAAATTCCCAACCAAATCTGATTCCGGATTTTCTACCAGGGCAGATGCTAACTTTCTATAGCCTTAGAATTGCTAAACTGCTATAATTACATGCAGTTATCTGTGCCTTAGGTAACTTAAATTAAAAGTTATAAATTGTGCACTACAAACTTTTTGAGACAACCCATTCTAAGAAATGGCAACACTCTGTGTCTTTATCGGAGTGTATAATACGTTGGATAAATAACAGAATGTTAACGATCCATTCTGGTTCTTAGTTTACTCCCTTTAAAATAAGCTTTTGCAAGGACACTTTGTTCCTAAATATAGAACCTTTCTTATCTGCAGTTCATAAAAGAACAGAACATTACTTCAGAACTTAAAAGAACAAAAGAAGTGATTCAATTTAACACTCAAGCTTTCTAGAGTAAAACATTCTAAAATCTGCCTCTTTTCCTACCAACTACTATTCTTTTTTTCACAAACTCTTCAAACCACTATTTGATTACACCAGTTCCAATATCCCTGGTTATATATTCTCACCCTCCTCATATGACTATCCAGTAGAAAATTTAGGATGTATTTCAAAGGCAAATGTTGGGAGACCATATTATAGCTCAGTCTTCCTTTTTAGGAAAGAAAAAAAAAAATCAATCCTTCTATATACCCATTCATTTTTAGCAAAGAGAACACATAAAATCTCAGGATATAATAATATATAGCTACTTTATTCAAATACATTTCTATAAATGCTGGTGATCTATGAAAAATGCATAGATAACATTTTAATTATATATACTATATTGTGGATGTTGGTTATTTATATTTAATGATCTATTTGTTTTAGGCCATGAATAGTCTTGGAGTCTTTCCTTCTTCAACTATTATATAAATAAATCACATAATGAATTCAATTTAAATCACTTTCAGCGTGAGTGATAATCAAATTTATGCCAAGAGTCAAAAGAGATTTAGAAGCTCTGTGAAGATTGGAAATTAGAAACAGAACATATAGATCCTGCTTGGAACATTAACTTTATCTAATTATACTTCTCTTAGAATATAGTCCAATTTCAACCTTCACTTTTTTCAACTGCAGAGAAGACTCTTCTTTATTCCTTACTCTACAATTCTGTGTACAAAAAAAATGAGTTATAAAATTATTTTTCTGTTTGCACCTTAAAGAAAAAAATATGTATATTTGTTCAATTTTAACTGTTTCACCTCTTAAATTTATTTTATGCAGGAAAACTCTTGATCCTTGCATATTATTAAAATAGTTAATAATGAAATAAATCAAAGACCAGTAGTTTTTTTTTTGTTTTTTGCTTTTTTTTTTTTTTTTTTTAAGGGTGGGTTGTAAAGGGAATATAAGAGACAGGAAATTATAGGACATGTTGAACTTTATTGAATACAATGGTTTTCAGCTACTTATATACCTTCAAATACAAATTGTCACATTGTGTTATTTCAGGAACTTTCTTTGACAGATGATCTCAATTTAAAAGAGCTTAATTTTTAAATCTCTGAACTGATTTAAATTATGCATTTACAAATACTGACGGATAACAGGTTAAGTTTCTTAAAATAATTAATTGATATTAATTTGTCGTTTGATAGATTTTTACACCATAAAGATGTCATGAAAATTCCATTTATATGTTTACTTAAATCAAGGTTTGGAAAATTTCAGTTTAAAGAGACAAACAGTAAATCATTTAAGATTTGTGGACTATATGGTGAGCAGTGACCTCAATGCTAGTCATCGTAGCATAAAAGCAAACATGGACAGCAAGTAAACAAACAGATAAGATCTTTCAATACAACTTTATTTCCAAAGACAGGTGACTGCTCAGATTTGACTCTTTGGTCGTAGTTAGCCAATCTTGCCAATCTTTCCCTTAAACTGCTTTGCAATATATTCACTGCAAATGTACTAAAGGGAAAAGAAATATTTTTAGCAAATGAGGAAAGTAAGGATAACTATTATTTACTTGAGTCGAATAAATCTGAATTGAATGAGAAACAAAACTAGTGATTTTCAGATATACTACTTTGTTTTTTGTAACAGAAAATCACAGATAACACAAAAGTAGTACAGAGTGGACAAGAATATGAGATAAGTTTATGAACTTTGTACATTCAAAATCTTCTTCAATTAACTACTAGCCTGAAAACCATCTTTCATTTTGGAAGTGGCAAGGCTGTGAATTTTTAATGTTTGACTTATCCCTATTTTGTGTTTTTTACTTTAAAGCCACTAAGTAATATAAAATTTAAATTCTAGTATTGAAACTGACATAAAATATATTTTTAAAAATTAAGGTTATACATATTTAGGTTTTACTAATTTTTGGAAATTTGTTTTATACAGAACAGTGAATTAGTTATGATGATTATTTAAATGTATATGTAAGAGATACATATTAGTGTATTAGTTGTTAGCTGCCAACATCCTTTTACCATCTCATAGTTTCATAGCTCAAAAGTCCAAGTGTAACATCAAGTCAACTGATTCTTCTGCTTAGTCTCACAAGGTCAAAATGCTAGTATAAGCAGAACTGAACTCCTTTCTGGAGTCTCTGAGAATGAATCTGTTGCCAAGTTCATTCAGGTTCCTTGCCAAATGTGGTTCTTTGCAGCAGTAGGACTGATGTCTCCATTTCCCTGCTGGCTGTCAGCCACAGGCTGGGAAACTTTGTTCCCAGTAGTGGCCGACACCCCTTCTTACACGTCCTCTATGCCCCTGCCCACCTCCTGCCATGGTAGATGGAGTTCCATTCATGCTTTGAATCTCTTCAACTTCTCCCTTTGACATATCTCTCTGACTTTAGCTGAGAAAAAAAAAAATTCTCTTTTCTGAAGGGATCAAGGGATTTGATTTGGTTCTCCCAGATAATCCAGGATGAACTTTCTATTTTGAGTCCTTTCGAAGACTTTTGAAGAGCCCTTTTTAATCATATACTGTAATATATTCACAAATTCCAGGGATTTGGGGGAGTCGTCCTGCCTTCCTCAAAATTATTGATATTATAAACACCAGTGTAGCTACTAAATAGTTTATGAAAAGCTCATTTATCTTAACTTTAAAGTATCACCAAATAAAGTCTTTTTGTCCTGCTTCAGGAGTAAACATTATTTTTAACTTTGAGTTTACCATTCTTCATGAGATTAAAATTTCTGTTCAATGGAGTCTGCAAATTTTCATCTTTAATAGATAATGGGAGATGAAAGACGGTTCCAAAGTGATTCATAAATTCCCATAATAAAATCAGTGTATGTATGTTCCCATTATTCCATATACTCACCAAAAACGAATGTTCTCATTTAATTTTTTGTTTTTAAATGTGACAATAACCATCCTTTCTTGGGGCTACTCTACTGTCCAATGAGCGTTTAGTGAGGTCAGTACTCTTAACACCTACACAACACGCTCGCATCGACTGGAGCTTTGCTTTATATTGGTGTAATTTTTGGAAAAAAAGAAAAATCTCTTTTTCCCAATTTAAAAAAAAAAAAGAAAAGAAAATAAATGTGAGTGGTGCCTGTGGCTCAAAGGAGTATGGCACAGGACCCACATACCAGAGGTGGCGGGTTCAAACCCAACCCTGGCCAAAATTGCAAAAACAAAAAGAGGAATGTGATGGAGATGATATGGTGTGTGATTTATCTGAATATTATGGAGGTTGAACTCCTATTTATATGCTTGGGGGGTATTTAATTGTTTTCCTCAGATAAATGCTAACTTTTCTACTAGTCTACTGACTTGTTATTTATTTCTAAAATTTCTTTAACTATTCCAATCATATATATTCTAAATATTCTGTCTTAGTTTACAATATACTTTAAACTTCCTTTAGGACAGGATTGTTGGGCATGAAGTAGAAAGGTTTGCACAGATGGGCATTATCTGAAAATACTACTTTCTCTAAAGCATATTTTAGAATAATATTGACATTTAAGATACTCAAATAAATAATTTGATGACAAAAATGTACCTGGAGAACATTAAGCAAAATAAGTTGGCATGGAAAGACAAATGTAACATAATCTCACTTATGCCTAGAATTTGAAATAGTTAAATTCACAAAAGTAGCAGATAGAATGGTTCTTACCGGAGACTTGAGGTTGGGAGATTGGGAAGATGTTGGTCAAAGGAGACAATATTTCAGTTTGACCTAAGGCACAAGTTCAAGAGACCTATTGTATATTATGGTAGGTATAGTTAATGAAAATACAAAAAATAAGTATGTGAGGCAATACATATGCTAATTAGCTTGAGTTAACCATTTTACAAGATATACATAAATTGAAAAATGATATTTTACATCCCAAGTATACATGATTTTTGTCTGTCAAAAAATTTTAAAAGACTTTTAATGGAATAAAATGAGTGATAATAAAAACAAAAATGGATTGCTTAAAAATGATTATTATTTCTCTTACCCCCCCCATTCACAAAGACAGTCTGTACATTTTCTTTTGTGAATTTTATAGTTTTCTTGTTCATATTTAAAAATTTAAACTTCTTGTTTTGGAAAGAACCTATAGTTCCAGCTACTTGGGAGACTGAATCAAGAGGATTGCTCAAGCCCAGGAGTTTGAGGTTGATGTGAGCTATGATGCCATCATACTCTAAAAAAAAAACTTTAAAAATTTAAACTTTTAAAATTCCATCTTTGTCTATATTATAGAAGGTACCCCGTTGCATGTTTCTTCCTAGAGGGAACCCATATTTTTATAATTTCATCTACTAAAGAAATGCTTCATATCCTACCGATTTGCCTTTACTTGAGGCTGTGCCTAAGCTTTCTATTCTCCATTCATTTAAATATCAGCAGTCTCTGAACAACACAAATCAAAATTTTATTGCCAGTTTCCATTAACTGTGAGTAATTGCACAAAGCACAACACTGCTTTCTCTTCACTCCTTTAATTCTCACCTGAATGCCAGGTAGGGCTGCCCTCTCAGGGGGAGTGAGTGCTTTTGGGGAGTTAGGGAATACATGATGTTTGTACTTGTTAATGAGAGCAAGAGTTGCTCTGGACTAGAGAACGAGAAAAATATTTCCTTTCTTCTGTGGCCTCGATATGGTCAAAAGCATCAGTTCATCTGAGCACAAAGCTTCTTGAGTGTCAATTGCCACTTCTGTGGTTTGTGTGGAAATGAATCAGTTTGATTAAAGTAGTTAGTTTAAGACACAGTTCAGTTGGGGAATGCAACCCCAGCAAGAATTAGGACTAAAAATTTTGGCCTTTCCTTACTAGATGTATGAAGTAAATATGCAGCAAGTCCAGAGACTCGGCCCTTGCTGAAGCCTCACAATAAAGACTAAAGATCCCTCGGCCTGTGTTGTTCTTAAAACTAAATCTGTGTGGGTCTTTTCATTTTCCTTCATTCTCCTGTCTCTGCCAAGTACTGGGAAATTACCACTGTGAAGTTCAGGGCTGATTCCCCAAGAATGTGAGAAATACCAAAGGCTTATTGTATCTTTTTTATGAATGCCAAAGTATCTTTTTCAATTTAGAAAACAACCTTCACACATAACTTTGACCTCCCCAAACACATACACTACGATTGTTACTTGGAGAATAAATAAACTTTGAAAGAATCATGAGTAACCAGAAATTCCAAATCCTCAGTAAGAGAGTGTTCTTATTTATTTGGAGAAGCATTTGTGTATAATAATAAATTGATAATATGGCTATTATAATTGTCATAAATAGGACCAGAAGTTAATTATGTTTTATGACACGAAATAACAATAAAAAACAAAATTATATTAATATGTGAAATTAAGGCAGGAAAATATAATTAGCTCTTATAATATCTTGACTTAAATATGTATTTCTGTTTTGCCTTTTTGGCTATTGCATCACAGACATTATTAAAATTAATTTGTTTTCAAGTGTGTTCTGGATGTGTTACAATTTGAATGTAATTATTATATCATTTGCTATTTGATTTTAGATAAATAAAACAATACAATTTATTCAGAGCCTTCAAAAAAATACTAATGCCCACCATATAGGTTTTTTTTTTATTGTATCCATTTTTTTTTTTTTTTGAGGATATGGCTAATGGGATTTTTAAACATGCTCCCATATTCTTATTTAGGAATAAATTTTTCAAATATACAATATTTTTTTCATTATAAATTCAGCAAAATGAATATGTGGGACAATTACCAAAAATGAACTAGGAGCTTAAATTGCATCCTTATAAGTTATTAGCAATGGGATTTATATTGCTGTAAATCTATCAAAAAGCCATCTTCCACTATATTTATGTAATAATAATTACCTACATTATCATTAATAAATAGTTTTTGAAAGAAAATATAAAATGTTCTGCTATTCAATTACCAAGAAACATTATCAAATTTGAATCTCACTAGTTAAATGTCTTGAATACTGTACATCATATTAAAATATCCTTCATAGTTAATTTTTTTGGCTTTTTGAGTTTAAACAGAGAGAATATATAGCCAATACAATGAATGCAAAATGTATTTGAGGGCTAAGTTAGGGCATAACATAAATTATCTGTGCATATATTGAATAACTTCCAAAAATGATTTCATATCAGAAAGCTTAATTGGACAAAGTTTCCATTTGCCTAAGGAAACACTTAGCCCTCTAATAAAGTCTTCATGTCATTCCATTCCGAATGATGGATATGCTTAAAAACATTTTTAAAAAGAATGCAAAGTCACAAAATTTGTGACATTTTTAAATGGCTTGGATCATTTATATTTTCACCAAACTTATATGCCCTTCCAAAATGTATACATGGAGTATATTTATATTTTTGAACTTACCATTTAATGACATCTCATAAACTTCTCACACTCAAGAGAGACAATGTGACAAGGAAGCCCACACATCTTTGCTTTCATGACTATTTCAGAAAGTCCACTCGCTGTTTCTTCTCACAAATCTTCAGTCAGAATTTGGTCACCTGGCCTCTCTAGTTGACTGAAAATACCCGTGGTTGTAACAACAGCTGGAAAAAAATCACATTAGGAGAAGGGCAGAGAACAAACACAAAAATTACTGATAAAATTCCATTATTTAACATATTGATAATCATTTTATAAGTATCTTTAAACTGTTTATCTTATACATAATTCTCATGTGTGATATACTTTCCAAGATTTTTCTTTAGTGCATCGAAATGTAAACTGGATGGCTCAGTGATAACTTTACTTTGGCCCTTTTCCTGTAGGGGAGTTTTCTACTCATTCCTCTTTTTCATTTCTCTTTTCAATTCTAGAAGATATTTACCGGTCTTATAATTTTATTTTATGCCATAGAAATACTATTGGTGATACAAATTACATAATTATATAATCATACTATGTGACAATTTTCTTTCCATTAATTCTAATAAAGGTCACCATTATGGAATTATTATTTTAACCAAGAAGACAAAATGGATATATTATAATCCAAATTTAAAAAATATATAGCATTCGTGGTACAGTAAGCCATTAAATTTGGAGGAATATGCAAATGTTTCACAAATCTGTCCCTCACTCCTAGATCTGATGGAAATCTATTTTACCTTTACTAGGAACATTTAAGTAGGGCATTAACATGTATGGAATATTAAACTAAGGGTAATATTTTTGTTTTTTTCTTAAATGACATAATTCAAATGACAAATACCTTAAGAGCTTTTTTGTTTATCCTTAATGTCCACACCCATTTTAACTGGGAGTGCCATCTTCTCTGACTTTTTTCCTTACATCTGTAGTGATGTATAATTAACAAATAAAAAATTACATAATAAATAAATAAATAATTTTACATAAATATAAATACACAAAGCCATACACAGGGTGGCCATAACGTTCGTGTGCAATTTAAAATATGCCACCTGTATATTTAGCATATAGAACTAGATGAGTTTGGGTATAAACACACATCTGGTTATGCACTTACACATCTCCTCCCAAAATTTCATCCTATCCCCTTTATTACTAAAGTCAAACACGTAATTAGGCCAGGCACAGTGGCTCACTTCTGTAATCTTAGCAATTTGGGAGGGCAAGGCAGCAGGATGGCTCGAGCGCAGGAGTCAGATCAGCCTGAGTGAGAGCGAGACCCCATCTCTACTAAAAGTAGAAAAATCAGCCACGCATTGTGGGCACCTATAGTCCCAGCTACTCAGGAGGCTGAGGCAGGAAGATCACTGGAGCCCAAGAGTTCGAGATTGCTGTGAGCTATGCTGATGCCACAGCACTATAGCCTGGGCAACAGACTAAAGTCTCTGCCTAAAAAAAAAAAAAAAAAGAATGAAACAAAGAAAAATGGAAATTCAAACTCATAAAAGTAAAGAGTAGAATGGTGGCTAACAGGAGCTAAGAAATAGGAGATATCAAAGAGTATAAATTTTCAGTTATTAAAGACAGGTAATTTCTAGATATCTACCTATACAGCATAATGCCAATAGCTAAAAATACTTTATTATACACTTGGTATTTCTTAAGAAAGTAGATCTTATGTTCAGTGTTCTTACCTTTATTATTTTTCCTAAATTTACAACTCACTTTTACAATAAACAATTGTCCCAGTTTGGCCGTGACTATACAAGTTTTAGAACTAAAATCCTGCATCCTGGGAAGCCCCTCATTTCTGGGCCAATGCAGTTAAGTGGTTAGCCTACTTTCACTGGAAAAGTTCTGGAGTCTACATAGACACTTCCATCCTACATTGCCTCAATAGCCACTTTTCCCTATTAGCACTAACTACTCAGATGCTGAGATTCATTTAAATATTTTCTCTTCAAAGAAGATGCCTCCTCTCTATCTTCCATTCAAGGTTGATGATTTCTTCACAATTCCAAAACATGCTTTCCACAGTGCTTTGTAAGTACTCCTTCCACTCTGCCTCTATAAAGATTTGTAACTTTTATTTGCTCTATACACACTAGAATCCTGTGACAGCAATGACGGGAGTTGATTCACTCTCATATTTATGGTATCTAGCTCAGTCATTGATAATTTTTCAAGAAAAATCTTTATTTTATAGATGAGGAAACACAACCTCGGATAAGGTGACGAAATATGTCCAAATTCATTCAACAAGTAAATGGCGGGTGGGGGAATCGCTCTGGTGTCTACTGTAGGCCATGAGGAGTTACGTGAAGATTTATATTTTTAAGTGGTCCTACCCAAAGTTGTATAGGAAGTCATACAAAAAGCGGCATAGCTTTAGGTTCCAAGAAATACAGTAATTGTAGAATAGTTTTTGTTTCACAGAAAATGCATACAAATCACAATTGTCAGCATTAGTGTCAGATTGTATTTGGTTAGCTCACACTATCAGGACAGTACTAATGAAGAGCTTTCAACTGTCTGCCTAAGAACTGGTGGTTTACCAGTGTAGGTAAAATAGTGCATTACCTAATTCAATGAACAGGAGCTACCTTGAAATTTCATTTTTTTCTTCCAAGTTGTCATATATTAGTTAGATTTTTGTGCAATTGATTATATAATACTAGGATCGGAATAGTGAGTGCAAACATTAATGCAAAAATGAACAATGCTTCTTAAATATTTTTATGACTAGGTGACAAGGATAAAATGATGTCAAAGCATCATAGTAGAGGAGAGAAATAATTTCCCAGAATGAACAAGGTTTGGGAGCAGAAAAATCAGATTACTATTCCTCCTAAATAAACTTAATAATTCCGTAGTGTATAAGACCAGGAATTTTAAAGTGGATTTTGTGATATTGCTGAACAGCACAGCTGTGATCCTGAAAGCTATGGATTTAATCTTTCAATCCATGAACAAGGTCATCAACAAGATACTGACTAAATGATTTGAATTAATGAATTTGTCAATGAATCAGTGCCCATGCTCTAATGTAAACAACTCAGGCTGTTTTTAGGTGTTCTCTTTTTTCATTGAAGTTTGTAAAACATGTTTGTAAAAAATATTTGTGTATTCTCTTCTAGCAAGTGAATGTTTTCTATGGAAAACATCTGTCTTTATTAAAATCATTAATGATTTATTAGCAACAACTTTTGAATGAAATTTAAAGTGAATTTACTTTTATGGTCATATTCTTGAAGATCAAACAACTTTTTAAAAAAGTGCAATCTTAATGGTAATTTAGCATTTGAAATAGAAACAAGTATGGTTTTTAAATGTAAAAACATCCACTAAAATAGGTTAATCCTGAAAAGAGAATTCCTCTTTTTATCCTGGATATGACTACATAGGAAACACACACACACACACAATCGTATATAGTATTTCCTTAATGTTGTATGTTTCTAGTAATATTTAATGTAGTTATAATATAAATAGTTAGCCAATAGCAGAGGTTCATTGACCTGTGATTTTAGATAAAATGTAAGAGACAGATGTTATTTACATTAAGGCTTTCAGTGATAATGAAATAAGATTATAATAATTTTCCCTCTTCCTCCTTACCAACAATAATAATAACATTTATGAAACTGTATTAATATATATTTATTCCTAAATAGTCTCAATTTATCCTTAGTGACAACACAGAATAGGAAATCAAGACAGCACACTCAGTCACTAGTTTATACTGTGGTTAATCGTTGAAACCATTAATGAGACGCCATGTGCTTTTCCTGCTATCATTAGCTGGAACTTGTTCAGCAAATTTTGCCTGCATTAGTAGCCATGGAAACTTAAGGATAAATATTGAGTACCACCTTCCAACTGTTATAAACCTCTGAGTCTCATTTAAATCCATAGTACATCATCTATGAGACACTAGCATGCAAAACAATGGAAACTTTTCCTCTAGCTCCAAGGAAAAAAGGTAAAAGGTTGTGGACAATCTAGTTCATTATAAAATTAAGTAGAAAGTTAAGTACAAAGATTTAGAAAACTTTTGTTCTCCTGATGTGGTAGTACAAACGACAAATTTTATAGCAATTATATAAAGCTTTTATGTAAACAGATCATTAACCCAGTTGCATACTTAGCTGTTTGGAAGAGTATTGAAGAAAAGGTAGAAAAGTAGAGTATTTAAGGCCAACACAATTTCAACAACTTTATTGCCTGATTAGGTGCTTATACACTGTATGTTATATGGTTTTATGAAATGTCCTCTTAATTGAGGCTAAATTACAGTCTGTGCAAATTATTTAAAATTATATATACTTCCTACTAGAAATATATTAGTGACTACTTAGACTGTTGGCATCCACAGACTACTTTGTATTGACTCAGAGCTCCATGTCTTGACAGTTGAAGATTGACAACAGCTTTAGGTAAGCTGCTGCTGCATCCATCTCACGTAAGCTTGATAGTGCCTTTTGGTTTTTAGAGCAATTGAACAAGTAACTTTAAAGATTGTCAGAATAAATAAAAGCTCTGTGGCAACTGTATTTTCCGAAGGTTGGCTGCAGTAAAAACTTCCTCCCCACAAGCTTGTCTAACAATTTGACCTTGATATTCCTCCCAGTAATTCTCCCCTTTGGACCACATGGGCTATAATAACTGCTTCCAGAAAAAGAGTATGGTAAAAGTATCACTTTGAAACTTCTGAGGCCAGGTCATCAAAATAGCATACACTTTTCTTGTTCTCTTGGAAGATTTGTTCTTGGAACCCTGCTGCAGCCATCTTGTGAAGAAGCCCAAACTACCTCTCATGAAGAAATCACTCGAACAGGCTACATTTCACCAAACAGAGCAGTAGAGCTTCTACTTTCTGCCATTTCCAATTTCTAAGTATGCGAGCTAAGACTTTCCAGTTGATTACAGGCTATAATTGTTATATCCTGTAAGACGTAATGACTTCCTTCTGGTCAAAGACATCAGTGAGTAGTAGAATAAACAATCACAGTTCCATCCTTGAATTTCTAGGCCCTAGAATCCTTGAGTAGAATGAAATAGCTTTTTTATATTTCAAAATTTGGGTGGATTGTTAGGCAAAAATAGTAACTAGAACAAACACCATCTATCTACTTTTCCCTTTACTTGTACCAACTGAGCTTCTTTAGACAATACCTTCTTAATTATTATTTTCTATTCATTAAGTAGCATTTTGAAAATCTCAAGCTCACTTCCATTCAAGATAACTTCTTTAGACAAATACATCATATTTTACCCCCCAAAATTTCACTTGAATTATTAACAAAAAAATACTAAGTTACATAGAATTTTCCAATAAATGCATAGGTATAATTTGTCCCTGTCAAAAGTTGAAGAGAATTTATCAGTTGGAAACATAGAATGGGGAAACTGATTTTAACATTGTCAATAGTCATTTCCTCTCTGACACTTGAAATCGTAAGGAAAATTTCTCTTGCAATATTCAAATATTGATTCAGATAATGTTAGTAATCTGTCTCCTGGAAATATGAAATAGAAAACCAGGGTCCTTTACTAAATTTTCTTGTGTGTTGCATGTTAGAAGTAATGTAATGTTGGAAAATACCTGAAAATAAAACATATCACTTAAATTTTTTATTTCTTATATAAACCATATTTTTTGAAGAAAAGTTAAGTGCAATTAATAGAAGCAGTTACTCTACCAATATCTTATAACATGTAGGATATATAATTTGTAAAAAAAAGATATTTACATTAGTAAATAGTAATTATTTAATTATTAGTAATTAGTAACTAATTAGTATTAGTAATTAATTAATTACTAATAATTATTTATTAGTAAATAAATGTGATTATTTAAAGAAATGGAGAGATAGAAAAGAGAAAGAAAATAATATAGTTGCACAGAGGTTAGATGAAAATGAAACACAGAAGTCTAATACATATGTCTTGTCTACAAATATTTAGACAGAAATAGAGAAACTATGGTGGAATCTTTGTCCTAGTGGAATGGTTCTAGTTTCTTTGGAATTGCAGCAGCATATTTTGTTACCTCTATATCCCTGTCAGTGAAAGATTCAACCCAAGGTTACCTGAAGACAACATATCAGGTAGGGTACCTTTGATGAAAAGTTACAGTGTCAGTGCTATTGGCTCGAACAAATAGGAAATGTATAAGCTTCCATCAAAGTAAATCTTGGCAGTCATTTGGTTTCATTTCGTTCTCCTATTAATTTCTGTACAGGAGGAGGAGCAATATTCAGATTCATTGGTAAGAAAAATTAATTTTTTTATTATTTTCGGAAGGCACAGACATAGTTGGTTTTCATTTTAAATACCATTTTTCTCTCACAATTTCACTTCATTTTGTTTTTCTTTTATCTAGTTCAAGATCTAAAGTTTAACAATAGAAAATAAACACATCTTTATTGAAGTGATTATAAGAAATACTCTATAAAAATCACTTGCTGATAAAAATAGTCTAATATTCTAAGGCACACATTATTTTTGACTAAATAAACAAATGCTTTATGAAAAATATAAATGATGGATTCATACAGAAGTTACATAGAAATACTATAAAAGAAATCACCACAACTAACTTTATTAAAAATTAAACACCATGGGTGGCAACTGTGGCTCAAAGGAGTAGGGCGGCAGTCCCATATGCTGGATGTGGCAAGTTCAAACCCAGCCCTGGACAAAAACTGCAAAAAAAAAATAAAAATAAAAAAACTTAAACACCATGAATGTTTGTTATTTTTCATATTTTGATTAAGTTTCTATTCAACCTTACCATATAGAAATTACAGCATATTCTATACATAATGGCATTTTTATGATTTACTTTTATAGATAAAAATTTTTTTCATGCTATTGAATAAAAAAATCTTATTTTTGAAAGTAGGATTCGAATATCTGTAAGATATTAGAAGAATAAATTTACTAATTATTTCTATACTTTTTACTCTCAGATTATTTATTATAATTTTAGAATTAAAATATTACTTTTATATAGCTATTTCTTTGGATAAATTAGTACCTACAATTTGATTAATATTATCTCTTTAAATTTATTTTTGTAAACAAAATTACTAGGTCAAATCGTGTATGATTCTGAAGTTTTATGACACAAAAAATTATTCAAAATATATAATTCAGAGGTTTTCCTGATGTTGATACTTTGCCTAAAAATTAGTTCATTGCTAATTTTCATGTTTGTCATTTTGTGCTATCCATTTACAGAAACAAACCTAATAAATATTCTGTGCCATCAACTTCTAACCTTACAATTGCAAATTGCTTTATAGAATATAGTATTCAAATAACTTTTATCACTTTAATATTTCTTCTCTTTCAACTGTTACATAGATGCATAATTTTGCAGTATAAGCACAAGAATTTTGTTTAAAAAAAGAGGTTGTTTCTGTAAAGCCAGTAATCATAAGATCTCTTCTTCATACTTAGGGAAAAGAAAAGTCTAAGTAAGCAGCAAGTTTTAAAGTGGAAGGTTAATCCTATGAAAATTTACATTTATATAATAAATTCAATCCTAACAAACAACTACAGAGGTAGCCCTTAATGTATGAAATTCAAGCACAAAAATCATCTGAAATACATCGTTTCTAATTAATAAAATATTAACTTCTCTAATATAAAACATACCACTTAATTTTTGTTATTTCTTTTATAAATCATATTTTTTGAAAAAAAAGTTAAGTGCAATTCATAGAAGTAGTTAATCTGCCAATATCCTATAACACATAGGATACACATTTGTTAAAACAAGATATTTACATTAGTAAATATCACAATATGATTATTTAAGGGATGTTTGTCTGACATGCACTTACATGTTTATATTAAGAATAATGATTTTAGCTCAACTTGAGCAGAAAGTTAGATTCAGATCATTCAACATCTTTCTTCTCTTCTTCCAAAATAGTAAAATGTATTTCCTTTTTGAGTATTTTTGCATGAGAAAAACAACTCTCATAATCTTGAAATATCAAGGAACCAATTTACTGATTTTGTTTGAGTCAGCTAAAGTTCTTCACAGTAAAACGTCAGTGGAGGTTATAAGGATCTGTAATATGTGTTTCTGCTTCCCTAGATTTTATATGTTTGGGACAAAATTTTCTCTGGAGGAAACTTGGCACCAAATATTAGACCCATAAACAGAATGTTTTACTCCTATCTAAAAGTATTGATTAGATGTATGAGTTACAGAGTCTTGCTCTTCAAAACTATACTTTGAATTTTTTGAAGTTTCTGTTTTAGGATGTATTTGGAAAAAAATAAAACCTTATAGAACTATATTTGTTATTGAAAATACTGTATCTGCTACTTCTGAAAGTGTACTTTCTGCTGCTTATTATTTTTCAGAGGGCAGCCTTAACTACAGTTTTCTTGGTCCTGTATCAGCCATGCTATATAAACTTTACCTTTTCTTGAAACACTTCTTACAAATATCTATAGGCAACTTCTTAAATTTTCTCAAACAGAAAATAACTGTTTAGTTATGAAAATACAGCGTCTAACTGGTTAAATATTGCCAGTTAAGAAATTCCCTTCTGAATTGAATAAATTTGCTTATGAATAAAGGAAAGTGAATGTTACTGACTTTCTCCAGCAAGGGAGAATGTTGCATAGCCATTCTGAAAAGAAATTTTATTAGGAAAAGTGAATGGATGTATTTAATTGTGAGTGAGTTGGCCTGAATGTTCTTACAGGTGGCATATAAAAAGTCAACTTCCATCTTCTTCATACTGGTTGATTACTAAAGGAGGAGAGATTCTGATGAAGAGAAAGTCTTTGGTGAGTCACCATTCTTCAGTCATTTCACATTCCTGATGGGGGTGATTGTTCTGCTTTTTGGGAGCTGTCTTAGGAGATAACTGAGAAAAAGGTAACAATGGATTTTGGAATAACTCAGTTTAGATCACTCAATTTCACTGTTTGCAGATAAATTGGTATTTTTTTTTAATCCTTAAAGCCACCACTTAGTTTACAGTGAATCAATGAGAGATGCTAAGGTTTGTCTTTAATGCTTTGAAATCATAAATAGCTAATAAAGAGAGAAAGAGTGAGAGTATAGTAGCATTATAGTGACATTGAATGCTTGTAGAGCACATCCTAAATAATCATTTATAAAAGGTCATTACAGAATTAGGTTATTAGAATCCTCCTTTGGTAGATGAGGAGAACGTGGCACAAGAAGGTTAATAAACTTAACCTACATTTACACGTGCCGAATTCCTAAGCGAGGATTCAAACCCAGTCTATCTACTTCTAATGTGTGTGGGTCATAGCGACAAAGGAGAGGAAAAAAACAAAGAGAGACAGAGAAAGAAAACAGAGAACCAGATCATAAAGATCAAAAAAAGAAAGAAAGAGAGAGAGAAAGAAAAGAAAGAGAGAGAGAGAAAAGAAAGAAAGGAAAGGAAGGAAGGAAGGAAGGAAGGAAGGAAGGAAGGAAGGAAGGAAGGAGAGAGAGAGAGAGAGAGAAAGGAAAGAAAGAAACGAAGGAAGGAATGGAGAAAGAAAGGAAAGAAAGAGAGAAAGAAAGAAAGAAAGAGAGAGAGAGAAAGAGAGAGAGAAAGAAAAGAAGAGAAGAGAAAAGAAAAGAAAGAGAGAGAAAGGCAATGATGGTATGATAGAAATCATGAGCTCACGAGGGCTAGGCTGACCGGGATTTGAAGTTATTAGATGGAGAGAGAAATGAAATATAGTGTTCATGAAGTTGTCTATATTGATTTAAAGACAGATGAGGAAAGAAGAATCCAAGATGATATTGGATACAGTACAAACAAGCTGTTGCTTTGGCTTTTGAGGATAAACTTAAGTATGATTTGAATTGACTTCATTACTTTTGGTTATGGAATTGCATTGATATGTCTTTGAAAATAATACTATCAATATATTTAAGGCTGCTCTCCAAGCAAGAAATGGAGAGTTGAACTCAAGGTAACCTTTTGAAAGGATCGTTCTTTGATATTTTCTACTTACGATTCAGTGCCCTACATCTAACAAATAATTGGTAATTACTAAACTTATCACATGTGCCAGAAAGAAAATTGGTGGTTATTTCAGAAGCATTGATACAGACTACTTAAGACCTGAAATAGTCATAGGAAATGTTTATTTAACATTATTTTACATTGTATGGCAGCTTTTTGTAGAAATCATGATGTGAATCAGTGCTATGTAAATTGGACCATGAAAAAACAGCATGAGCATCCCCTGGGAGCTTGTTAAGTATTCACATTTTCTGACCCCAATCCAAGCCTACGAAGTCAGAATTTCTGGAAGTAAAGAACAAGAAGTTGCATTTTAACAAGGCAATTCCTACACACATTAAAAAAGAGAAACATGATGTGAAGATTGTAGGTTGACCAGTCACAGATTACAATGGTCCTTAGATTACCCCCCCAAACACCAGGAAAGAATGTTAGTAATTACTGGGAGACATGAAATGCTAATCTTGGAAAAAATTTCATTGTTCAAGATGGTACATTCATAGAGAATGAAGTATATTCACCATTATGTGAATTTAATCCACAACAAAATGTTATATTTGAAATATTAGCTTTAACTAAAAATCTGTGACCTCTCAGTTGCATAAAATTAGAAGAATAGAAGAAAATTCAGTGGAAGATATTCTTGAATAAGGTTAAAGTGATTTTCCAGCTCTAATAGTAGTTTCTGTACTATAACAGAACATGATGCAGGTTGCTTGAGACCAGTCTTAGGAAACCTTACTGTTACTAATAGAATTTGACAGGATTAGAAATTATGGTTTCTAGGAATTGATTAGTTTGCTGAAGGTGCTAATACAACTAAAGGCTGACTTTAATAATACTGGGATAAACCATTTCTTTTTTTCCCCTTTTTTCTTCCTGCCCGACTCATATCTCTCTCTCTCTCTCTGTCTCTCTCTCTCTCTCTCTTTCTCTCTCTTTTTTCCTTCCCCTTACAAAAGACATAACTGATTACTGTAAAAAAAATTAAATTTAAAAATTATAAATGTAATGTTATAACTTTTATCTCTTCTCACTTCCAACCTCAAGCCTACCCACTTTCTGAAGAAGGGGAAGCCAAGGTAACACTCCTCTAGAACGCCCTTTTATTCTTCTTAGCACTCCCTGGGAGCTTCTTGCTTTTTTGGATGCCACAACACTCATTTCTGATATGTTTGCAATACACGTCTTTTCTACAACACCTCCTACTCTTCCCTTAATCTCTGAGGCCCTTGATTTCTGCTATTTTTTTTCAGATTTAAAGAAAAGCATTTTTCCTCTTTCCCTCGTTTCTTTTCCAGACTCTGTTTAACAATAGCCTTAGAGAAATTGCATTGCTTAAGAGAAAAATGAAAGGAAAGAGAAGGAAAAGTCCGAAGTCACTAACAAGAAATATCTCATGTCCCCATCACACATTCTCCTGGCAACATTTTTTGGGTTTTTGCAAAAAATTTTCCCTTATTTCTACATTCTCTCAGAAGTCCTTTAAAATAACAGTGCATAAGACCATGCACTCAGTCACAATAACGTGGGTGTAGGGTGTAAATAATTTTCCCCTGATGCCTCCAGATGCCCTCTGGCTCTGTCTATTTGTATCTACCTAAATCACAGAGCTATAGAATAAATGGCATGAAGGAATAGAGGTGGAAAACCTTATTTAGATGAGATATTGTATTGTGTCCTTCCGAATGGAGTGATAGTTTCATCTTTTGCTAAATCTTACCAGTAGCTTTATTGGCAAACATTATTTTTTTCTCCATATATAACTGAACAGCTAATTTCTGACGGCTCTTTACTAGGACATGAACTATCTTTCAACTCCTACTTTTATTAAGAGGTTATTAGAGAAAAGTAACTTAACTACAGGGCTCATCTGATAATTTACCTCTCATGGTATCTCCTGCTAGTGTCATATTTAATTTTTTTCAAAAACATATGTAAACTTTAAGTACAGTTACTTTTTAAAAACAATTGGGACACACTACTGGTTCATTTAATATCATAAAAGGTTTCTCTTTGATTTTATGGAAACTTAGGAATTGGTTGTTTATTCAGTGTCTGCTACATCAGGAGTCTCCAACCGTTTTGGCACCAGGGACCAGTTTCATGGAAGACAGTCTTTCCAGGGACCATGTGGTGGGAGGAAGAATTAGACTCTTATGAGAATTGTACAACCTGCATCACTCACATGTACTGTTCCCAGTAGGGTTCACACTGCTAAGAGAATCTGATGCCATTGCTCATGGGACAGGAGGCGGAGCTCAGATGATGAAGCAAGCGACGGGGAGCAAGTATGAACACAGGTGAAGCCTTTCTTGATGACACCTGCTTCCATTAGAGCATGTTGGAGGCTGAGCTGACAGTTACGATTGGCCCTCCAGCACAAAATGTTGTGCCAGTCTCAAGTGAAAACCTATTAGAGGTTCTATGGTATTTTTCAATACCTGACTAGAACATTTATTTAAAAAATATGTGTATGTGAGATTGTATATATGTATGAATTCATTCAAAAGTAGCCATAGTTTGCTATCTGATGAACTCTAGTTTATATAGTGGTTTGAAAAAAAAACGAAAACACAATGGGGAAATTGCAAGTCCTTAAGTACTGATGAAATTCAGTGTGTTAAAAGAAGAAAAAAATAAGCTGAAAGAGTCCAGACTCCAAAGAATGGATGCCGTTTATCAGAACCCGAGCATCTCCACCTACATGTTTATTAATGCTTCCTGAACTGACTCTTTTTTACTTCTTCAATAAACATGAGGAAGAAGGAAGAGGGAGAGACTTACATGAGTGACATAATTCACTAAACGTATTCAATAAACATAAACTGGGAAGACTTATTTTAAAGCAAAGAAAATTAGTTCAAAGGGCTATGTGGGATGTAGTAGGCACAAGTGAGTTCAGTTTCAGACAGGTATCCTTTATGGGACCTGTGTGTTTAGGCCATAGAATATATAAGCAGACACACACACACACACACACACACACATGTACACCCATACATAAAATTTGGGAGCTGTGGTGAATTGAATAATGGTGTCCCCAAAATGTTCATATTCTAAACCCCAAAGCCAGTGTATGCGCTTCCATACATGACAAAATAGTGAGCTTGGTGACTATCTTGGATTATCTGAATGGGCCAGTGTCATCGAGAGGATCCTTAAAAAGACAAAGACAAAAGTATCAGAGGTCAGAAAAGAAAAAGCATGTGGTGACCATGGCAGTGATTGAAATGACAGGAACAAAACCAAAACATGATGATGCCATGAGCAGTCGAGAGACAGAGGGAGCAGATTATTCCTAGAGCTGTCAGATAAAACCAGCTCATGGATTTTAGTTCCACAAGACTAATTTTGAACTTCTGACCACCAGAACTGTGAAATAATAAATCTGTGTTGCTTTGAACAGCTGAGTTTGTGGTAATGTGTTTTGGAAGTGATACCAATCTAATAAAAGGAAAATAATAACATTTGAGTTGGATCATTAAGTTTGCTTATATGGATAAGATAAACATATGCAATTATAAAAGAAATGTGGATGTTTAAATATTTCTATGTGTTTATTTGGACATATGAGGTCTTGCTCTGTTTCCAAGGCTGGTCCTACGTCCTGGACTCTAGCCTCAATAAATCCTCCCTTTTTGCCTTCCAAAGTGCTGAGATGGCATAGAAGCCACCAGACCTGGTCGGGATGTTTATATTAATCAATAATGTGACTTTTTAATTAGTTAATTTTCCAGAGGTCTTTAAATTATTCCTTCAGCATTGGCTAACTGAATTTATATCTATTCAGGATATATTGACTATAATATTTAGTGTAACATAATTGCTCATGAACTGTAATGACAACTTTTTCATAGAAAATAGCTCATGCTGTATTTTACCAAAAAGATAAGGGACACTATATTCTATAACAATATCAATATTATAAGGGCAAATGTCATGCAATACTTCAGATTAAAGGAAATTGAGAGGGAAATGATAGCTAAGTGAAGTACTCAACCACAGACTGAATACTGTTAGTAACCAACTATCCTGGAACAAAGAAAGGGAGAAAGAGAATGTGAGAGACAGAGAGAGAGAGAGAGAGAGAGAGAGATATCATTATAAAGCAAACAGGGAAAGTTGCAAACCCTTCAGGCTTCATTCTGTTTCACAGACTCACACTGCTCCCTCCCATACTAGGTCCTTATACATGTTAACAAGACTGACTTAAATACGTTTCTTTAAACTTTTTATTTTACCTTCCATTACATCATTAACTTTGATTCAATCCTTAGATCTCACTTTGCCTTTGTGCTTCCTCTGGGGCCTATGAGAGATGGCATTCTCATAATAAATCAAATCTCCCTAATACATTGTCTGTATTCAACGTAACACGTTTAAAGCATTTTAACACTCATTTTTGTGATTACTTGATGAATACTATCTCCCCCACTGCTGTATTATGATAAACATCAGAAACGTGCAAATATCCACTCAACATTGTGTCCTAAGTCTAGAACATCATCAGGTATATAGAAGGGAATATTTGTAAAATAAATGGATTCTGATTTGTTTGACTCAAAATTTTTAAAGGAATAATTAAGTAATGTGCTTTTGTTCAGTTTTATGCATATCTATACTTAATTTGCTTTTCCTCAACTCAAAAATGCAAATGTCAAGGAAGTATTAAGTACATATGACATTATGTTATCATCTAATTTTCTTAATATTTTGGATAATTCTTTCATTGTGAATAGGTACTATATGCAAAATCATTATGGAGACATAATAAATTAACTGGTAACCAAAAGTAATTAGAAATGTGTGTTTTTGTTTTTGTTTTTTACAAAATGATTTAAGTAACATAGAAATATCTACCAGTAGTTCTCTTGTACACTTTAGGTATTTATAAAACATTTTAGCTAGAGATCAAAAACATTTTAACTAGAGATCAAAAATCAGTGAAAGCAATGACCTCTTTTTTCTATTGTTACTCTCTTGTCAGACAATTTACATACAAACTCTCCTGCTTATAGCAGCCCATAGACACAAAAATGTTTATCTGCTTTCCTCTGTGCCTTTGGCAATATTTTCCCTTTTGTTTGCAATGCCTTTATTTTTATTTTCCATAAGCGTAATATCTATTAATTATTTAATACTTAGTTCCAACATCCTTTGTACCATAAATCCTTTTCTTATTACTGCTCCACACATCCTCCCAGACATGCAGAAAATTGTCTACATGAGGGGCCTAGTTTAGTTCGGTATTTTCATACATCTTTAAATGAGCCTTTTATTAAAATATTGATTGTTGCATTATATTGACATTTTCTTTGTGTGTGACTTTCTCCCCTAGTGAACTTAAAGAGCCTGAAGGATGAACACTGCCTTAGTCATATGTGCAAATCCAGCTCAGATCTTGTACCTGCTGTTTATTGGACGCTCAGTGCAAATTGGATAAACTGAAACTAATCAGATCACACAGAGTCATGAACCTGAAAATCAACAGACACCTGTCTCTTAGTGGCCTCAATAGAAATAAATGTGATGTAGATTGTGAACCAAAAGCCAAGCACTTTCTTCATACAAGAGTCCCTCAGGTCTTATACACTCTTATTTTAGACACCATTAAAAAAAAAAATGCTTGCTTATCTGATTTACCAGCACAGAGAAAATTAAAAGCAGCAGTTTGGGTACTGCTAGAGACAAGCATAGTAACAAAAAGGTTATAGCTGCTGACTTGAAGTTATAGGAAAATCATGCCAAATGTACAAATGAAGAACTTTTCTTCAAAATTAAATCACAAAAATCGACCTCTGGTATGTTTTTTAACTAGGATTAAATTAAATTTCTGATAAATTATTGTTAAAAATACAACAATAAAATCCTGTATCTTTAAATATTATCCATGTACTTCTAACCAATTACGTATTAAAGGGAACAATTTACAAAAATGTAGAATATATTTGAACTACATAATAATAAAAATGTTATATCATAACATGATATAAATATCACATTTAGCTATATCAGACCTCAGAGAGAAATGTGCAAACCAATCTAGAAAAAGAGAAAGAAAAAGAAACTAGTCAAAAATAACAAAGATCAAGGATCCATGAAATAGGAACTTAACTAAGAGAATCAAGAAAACCTAAATATGCTGGGTGTGGTGGCTCACGCCTATAATCCCAGTTATTTGGGAGGGTGAGGCAGGTAGATTGCTTGAGCTCAGGAGTTCAAGACCAACTTGAGCAAGAGTGATATCCATATCTACTAAAGTAGAAAAAGCAGCCTGGTGGTGATGCATGTCTGTGGTCCCGGCTACTTGGAAGGCTGAGGCTGAGGCTGAGGGGAGAGGGACTCTTGAGTCCAAGAGTTTGAGGTTGCTGTGAGCTACAATGACACTGCACCACTACTCTACCCAGGGACTGAGACTCTATCTAAAAACAAAAATTAAAAAAGAAAGCCTAATGTTCCCTTGAAATAACCACTAAATTAACATATCTCCCATTCCTTACCTGCATGTATCAGGTACAGATCTCTGGATTCTATGTACACACCACAACTATTTCAAGAAGAATATTTTTCATAATTAATTCACTATTTACTTAGCTCTTTCTCTGCGTCAATGATTTTAAAACAGATTCCAACTTCAAAGAGCTTACATTAGTTAGTTACATTTTTTAACCATTAGTAAGGTTAAAAAAAAAAGAAAGAGAAAGGAAATAAAACTAAAAGCAAGATCGAAAATGTAATCATCAAAACAATATTAAAACCAAATAAATAAAGAAATATTACCAGCTAACAATGAAGGTTTTGCGAAGAATGTGCAACAGATTTGAGGAACAATGATAAGTCAATTAAGAACAAAGAAATGTGGTGGCACGTGTGGGTCAAAGGAGTAGAGTGCGAGCCCCATATGCCAAAGGTGACGGGTTCAAACTGAGCCCCGGCCAAAAACTGCACACACACACACACACACACGCAAAAAAAACCCAAGGAAGTGAAGATCGGATTTGCAGATTAGGCATACCCTTTCAGTAAAGGATAGATGGAGAAAGAATGGTGAAAAAAAAAAGTTATCTGAAAAGGAACTTGGAAGAAATTTTATTACAGTGAATAGTTTGCAAACCAGCAGCCTCCAGTGTATAACAATAGTGCATTCCAGAGAACCAGGGAAGGGTTGAAGTACACAGCATCAATTCCTACCCAGGTTCCCAATCAGATCAGTTCATGTAAATGAAGGCTTGAATCTCCATAAGTTCTGAATAGTTGTTACAGCTGAGTTCTGATTGGTCAATGCAACTAAACCATGATTGGTTGATACAGTGAATCTCTGATTGGCTGAGGAAGCTAAGCTCTAGATTCCTAAAATGAAACAGATTTGTGGATGTGGGGGTAACTGGACATATACATAAGGCTTCTAGTGAGCACGTGGCTTCTTGGTGCTATTTTAAATATAGGCTCAGTTAGAGACTCCAGATCTATTTTGAGGAATTGGCTCTTTCAGGTTCACATTTGTTCACAGAATATATAGCCTGGGAAAGGAAACACGATCTATAATACATAGTTGAAATTCAAATTTTTTTAATATAAAAATAGAAATTTCCTAGACAGATGTGGCTCTAAATCAGAATACGAGGTCAAGGGCAAGTTATTTCTTATTCTGCATGGAGAATTCTAAGGATTATTCCAAGAAAGAAAAAATAACCTTATGGTCCAATTCAAAGGTATAGTAAAGTCCTTAAGTAGGTGAAAAGAAATGAAAAAGAGATCAGGATTGATATTTAAAAAGACATGATTTTAATGTTTATAAATGCAGCTTTATATTTTTCTTTCCTTTATCTGTTCCTTGGAAAACCAAAAGTGAATGATTATACTAATGACTGGATAAGACGTTTATTGAGACCACACTGGTTATGAAGGTTATGAATGAAAAATAGTGAAGAATATATGTTTTGAATTAAGTAATGTAAGTCTTTAGATTTTAAGTAATTATACCTCTGAGGTTTGGCATGAGATGACACTGATTTTTCTCATGACCTATGTATTTTTCTGATGACCTATGCAAAATGTTAAATAATGAGACAAATTCAAAAAAATACAAAATGTTTCAGAAAAAAATAGAATTTACACCAGGGAGCCTCCTCTTCTGCCAATGCTTTTTTTTTCTACATTTTCTCCTACCCTAGCCTTAGCCTACAACTTTGCCAAGTGAATAGAACAATGTTAGTTTGCAGAGTGAAAAAACTGGGGCAGCGTTTCCCCTAACTTTAGCACCATGAAAGCTACTTAAAGGTCAGTTAAAGGTGGATTGAACATTATCTTATGTCATTAGATTGGGATGTGTCCACTGACCAATATAAACTTCTCATACAATTTAATAGCACAAACTACCCTACCTCGAGATAAACAGTACAAACTACTCTACCTCAATGATAAATAGCATTGGAGGAAGGAATCTCAATAGCCTTAGAACATAATTTCCTATTACTGAATGAATAAATTCCAAATGAGCTAACATCATGTCAAAGGTTTTCTGCAGTAAAGATTGGCACGTTCTGCTACTCTATCTTATTTCCTTAGTGCATTACAGAGAGTCCTCAAATAGTGGCATATATGTCTGGAAGTATTAAGATCTTCAACCATAAAATATGTGGTTTTATAAAAGTAAAATATATGTTTGCAAAAAAAAAAAAAGATTTCAGCAGTCTCCCACTTCTCCTTCCATAAATTTTACTCTCTAATTTCACAAAGAATAGCTTGCTTCTCAGCCATCTTTAATCCTTAGGGTGATACTTATGTGCTGACTTACAAGTGCCAGTATGAACTATGCTTGCTTTTCTTGTATGCTTACTAATATTAATCATGTTTATTCTCAATTTTGATGATAAAATAAATGGTTACTCTAACTATGATACTTTGTTCCAGAAGGGAAGTAATTCTGAGCCACTCTCAGTTATTAATAGAAGCATTGTGGTTAGTGTTGCAAAAGTGAATGGCGCTAATGGCTAGGTGATAAACCCTCTTGTTCAGTTTTCCCATTATTTACTTTTAACACAATGGAAGAAAAACCTAATAGAGTTGTGAGATGATAGATTATTCAAAATAATTTGAAAGATAGATAGCTATGTAATTTGGGGCAGCAACTATTCAAAAGTTCAAAGAACAGAGAACCGAAACCTTGCTATAATGAAACAGCTTCCATTACCATCTATTTGTATAATCACATTTCTCTGCACATGCCTAAAAAAAGAAAAGACAAAAAAATATGGAAACAAGATCTGGAATACTGTTTCATTCTAGTAAAACATCAGAACACACCTCATTTTATTGTGTTTGACTTTATTTCATTTCACATATATTACACTTTTTGCAACTTGAAGTTTTGTGGCAACTTTGAATCAAACAAGTCCTTTGGTACCATTTTTTCAAAAGCAGGTACTCACCTTCTGTATTATGTTTTGGAAATTCTCACAATTTTTCAAACTTTTTCATTATTATTATATCTGGAATCATGGAGCATCATGAGCCATATCCATAAAAAAATAGCTCACTTAGTAATAAACATGGTGTGTTTTCTAACTGCTCTCCTGCTCAGAAGTTCCCCCATCTGTATTTTTCTTATGGGGCTTCTGCCTTCTCTAAGACACAATAATATTGAAATTACTCCATTAATAACTCTAATAAAAGGAAGAATCGTGTAACTCTCGCTTTAGATAAAAAGCTAGAAATGACTAAATTTGGTAACAAAAGTACATTTAAGCAGATACAGTCTTCTTGCACCGGTTAGCCATGTTGTGAATGAAAAGAAGTTCTTGAAGAAAATTAAAAGTACTATTCCAGTGAGCACATGAATTACAAAAAGCAAAACAGCCTTATTTCTGATATAAAGAAAGTTTTAGTGGTCTGGCTGGAAGATTGAACTGAGCACAACATTCCTTTGAACCAAAACCTAACCCAGAGCAAGATCCCAACTCTCACTTCCATGGAGGCTGAGAGCTGAGCAAGCTACAGAAGAAAAGTTTGAAGCTAGCAAAGATCGGTTTGTAGATTTAGGAAAATAAGCTGTCTTTATGACATTAAAGTACAGGGTGAAGGAGCAAGTGGAGGAAGTTGATGTCGAAGCCGTGGCAACATACCCAGAGATATCACAGCTCTAGCTAAGATCATTGATAAAGGTGGCGATACTAAACAGCAGGGTTGTAAAAAGAAATTTGTTTTTAGTTCCTGCTAGGTTTCCCCCCTTCTCAGCCTCTGGTAACCATCAATCTACTTTATCTCCAGGCAAAAAAAAAAAGAAAAAGGTATATACATACATACATATATGTGTGTGTGTGTGTGTGTATTTAAAATCTCCTTTAATATGTATATTTCCATAAGTTTCATTAATGTTGCAAATAAGGTTTCATCCTTTTATGGATAATTAATATTCAATTGTGCATATATACCACCTTTTCTTTATCCATCCATTGATGTAACTTAGGTTGTGGTTGATGAACACTATGGTAGGATTCCATACTGTGGCTATAGTGGATAGTGCTGCAATAAATGTGGGAGTGCAGATATCACTTTCTTTTGGAGTGATACATATATACACACACACACATACTTTATATATATAGTATACACACAATATCTATATATACGTTGATATATATATTAAGTTTTTAGAGGAACTTCCATACTGTTCCCCATAGTGGCTATCCTAATTTATATTTTCATCAACAGTACATGAGGCCCCCCCCTTTTTGTCACACCTTACCAACATTCGTATTGCCTGCCTTCTGAATAAAAGTCATTAAATCTGGGATAAGATGGTATTTCATTACAGTTTTGATTTATATTTTTTGATGATTAGTGATGTTGAACATTTTTTCATAGATCTGTTGAAGCCAGAACTTCTTGAAGAAGTTTGTATGTCTTCTTTTGGGAAATGTCTATTCAGATCTTTTGTTATTTTTAATCTGGATCATTAAGAATTTGGATTCTTTTTCCCTACTGGATTGTTTGAGCTCCTTAAGTACTCTGGGTAATATTGCCTAGTCAAATGTGAAGTTTACATTTTCTTTACCCCATTCTGTGTTGTCTTTTCACTGTACTCACTGTTCCTTTTGAGGTGAAGGACATTTCTAGTTTGAGTGTGACCCCATTAATCCATTTTTGTTTTGATTGCTTATGCTTTTTGAGGTCTTACTCAAAAATTCTTTCTCCAGACCAAAATCTTGGGGTTAAACCACTGATTTACAATGTAGATGAGACAGCAGCCTTCAACTGGAAGAAGATGCTATGTAGGACTTTCCTACGTAGAGAGTAATCAATGCCTGGCTTCCAAGATTGATGAAGCACGACTCTTTCATTGGGGATTAGAGTAGCTCATGACTTTCAATTGAAACCAATGCCCGCTTACCATTGAAGATCCTTACACTCTGCCTATACGCTAGAAAGGAAAGAACAAAGCTTGGATGACAGCAAATCCGTACATAGCATGGTTAAGTGACTATTTTAAGCCCACTATTGAGACCTATTTCTCAGGGAAAAAAAAAAAGATTTCTTTTAAAAATATTACTACTCACTGACAGTATGCCCAGTAACCCAGAGCTCTGATGGAAATGTGCAAAAATACTAATGTTGCTTGTAATGTCAACTAACACAACATCAGTTTTGCAGGCCATACATCATGGCATAATTTTGACATTTAATTCTTAATATTTGAGAAATACATTTCATAAAACTATAGCTGTTATGCACACTGATTTCTCTGATTGATCTGGGAAAAGGAAAATGAAAACTATCTATGTAAGATTTACCATTTTAGATGCCATTAAAAATATTTGTGATTCATAGAAGGAGGTCAAAATATCAACATTAACAAGAATTTGGAGGAAGTTGATTCCAACCCGCATGGATGACTTTTAAAGTTTTAATTAAAGTCTTTACTGGAGGAAATAATTGCAAATGTGACAGAAATATCAAGACAATTAGAATTTGAAGTGGAGCTTAAAGATGTGACTTGGATGCTGCAATTTCATGGTCAAATTTGAGTGGATGAGAAGTTGTTTGTTCTGAATAAGCAAAGAAACTGGCTTGTTGAGATGAAATCTACCTCTGATTAAGATGTTGTGAGCATTGTTGAAATGATAACAAAAGATTTAGAATGTAACATTAAGTATTTGATAAAACAGTAGAAGGATTTTAGAGAACTGACTCGAATTTTTAAAGAAGTTCAGCTATGGGTAAAATGCTATCAGATAATTTTACATGCTACAGGGATCTCTTTCATGATACAAAGACTCATTTTATGCATAAAAGTTTACCACTGTCTTATTTTAAGAAATTGTCATAGCCATCCTTGAGCACTCAGCAGCAGTCACCATCAAGGCAAGGGCCTACCCTAGCAAAATGATTACTATTTGCTAAATGTTCAGATGGTTAGTACCAAGGTTTAGTAATAAATTATCTTTGATTAACATATGTATGTTTTTTGGACATAATGCTATTTAACACTTAATAGATTTTATTATAGTATAAACACAACTTTTATATGTGTTGGAAAACCAAAAGTTTATGTGACTGACTTTATTGCTGTTGTCTAGAACAAAACCCCAAATCTCTGAGGTACCCTTGCAGCAATCACTTATGGACATACAACAAACATTATCCATCTCATTAAGGGCTTTCTTTAAAGAAAGTGTAAAGTTATTTTAATAAATAGTGAACAAAAACTTTAACATGATATTATTGTTTGAATTCATTATGTACTGTTACTATTAATCATAATGATAACTAAGTTTCAAGGAATTTTTAAAATACATTCTTTCGAAGGATAAAAATTTATATATGTATATACATTCACACACATTTGAATGCTCTGATATAATTAAAGTTAATCTTATAAGTAATTGTAATTACATAATTATGTGTATATATACAATGACATTGATTACAGTCTGTGTTAAGATGTTTTTCTTTTTTTTTTCCCTCTTTTGTAGGGGATGGAGTGGTATGGAATAAAAGGACTAGGAAAAGCTTTTATCACCTATAGACCTTAAAGTCTAGTCTAAAAATGAGAAGAAAGAAACTTGCTGAAGTAATCTCTTCTAATCACAACTGATTGTCCTGCTTTGCTCTAATCATACTTTACCTGAAAGATTATTCTATAAAGCATGGTATTTTGAGCCAAAATATAATTATCATTTAAGCTAAACTAAGAAGCTGTGTAAGAATAATTAGAATGAGAATATAGTGAAAACAGCTCATGATTAAACACATGGGGAACTTTAAATTTATATAATCAGCTACTTAAAAGTGGAGGTCCCCCCTTGAAGAAAGTTACAAATATAAAATAGATTAAATGTGAATTGTTGAGAAGAACATCTAAGAAAGTAAAATTACAAATGTTTCTTTGTACAAATTTTATAGATATTACAGAATCTAGAGAAATATGATAAATGTTATCAACTGCCTAATACATCTGTAACACTTAAAACCGCATTTTTTGGCTGTGTATTCCTTATTATCAGCATTCCTCAAGAAATATACACTAAGTCCTGACGGAGACTACAAGGAAAATTTAAAATTTTTCCAATAGAGTGTATTTTTACTATGGATGGTGATTTTTATAAATGTCTTTTGGAATTAGTAACATATTGCAGTCATAAGGATTATTGTTAGTGTCAAATTTTGGAAGCCATTATTTATCCACATTAAGATACCATATTTTTATATATTTTATGTATTCTTGATTAGTGATTAATTGAAAATATATTTGAAGTGACTATATTCATTATTAACCATTTTCTTTTTTATGTTCTTATTTTTGTGGTTTAGTTTAATTTGACTTTTTTCAATGCTGAAAAATATTTATGTCTTATTTTCACTATCTAAATACTGGCAGGTGACTTTAAAATTTTTTTAAAAATTATATACATATATATTATATATCTGTTTCACATATATATGGTGTCTCTTTGAAGTACCCACCTTCTTCCTAGATTAGTGTTGCTAACACAATAAAAAAAAAACAGTGAACTTACAAAAGATGTATCATGTTTAAATAAATAATAATTGTGTTTTCCTGTTTCACCAATCCTATTCTGTCACAACTTGATAGTGTTTAACCACTCATCTGCCATTCTAAGGGGAAATCCTTTCCACAATTCATGCATAGGCCTCCTTTATCATTGATTTTCATTGAAAAAAATTAAAGATGTCATGTCGACAAAGCTTTCTCCTCTTTCTAACTTATTAAACTTATGGATAAAAGCATATGTTGGCCATATATGTCAAAAATCAATTTATATTTTCACATTTTCATGTCCTGCCACAAAAAGGACTATATCTGAATAAAATTCTGGGACACTATAGGAAGATCAATGAGAGAGTAGATAGTATTTGGTTAAATGTGTGAAAGGTCAGGAAAATGATATTTTGGACCAATAATTCAGAGCCCCTGAATTCTCATCTGA
Organism: Arctocebus calabarensis; assembly: GCA_963573935.1. NCBI lineage: Eukaryota > Metazoa > Chordata > Mammalia > Primates > Lorisidae > Arctocebus > Arctocebus calabarensis. Next base: position 10,434 of record CAUYON010078005.1, on the reverse strand, counting down.
CACTGCGGAGAAAGATGTCGGTTATCCACTCACGTTTGTCTACCTAAAATCCATTTAATTACCTTGCTGGAGTTGGAAATTCAGTCAATGTCCATAAAGGACAAAGAATTTGTCTCCCTTGCACGTTATTAGTATTGTTATACTAATAAGGTAAAATATACTATTATATAATCTAAAATTAGCGATATCAAAAAAAATCAAATTCTGAAACACATTTCTTATGAAAATAATTAGAAATTGATAATTTCTAAGCTATGGTTAAAGATTATGTGGAAATTTAAAACGTCCTTGTCAGACAGCCCATAAAATTTATAAGGTAGTCTGCTAACGTTATATTTTATTATACATGATGTATAGAAAAAGATTAAGGGAGAAATGCCCTGTCTTTGTGACTCTTACAATCTAGTTGAGGAATGAAAACATGTTCTTGTTTTGACATAAACATATATATGTATATTTTTTGTAATGTGAGAGAATTTAGAAACCCAACAAGCACTCTACCATTAGAATTAGACCAGTTGAGAACCGTTAGACAGTGGTTCTCAACCTGTGGGTCGTTACCCACAGGAACTGTATTAAAAAGGGGCCATGGCATTAGGAAGGTCAAGAACCACTGAAGGTAGAGATCTTTAAAATATGAGGCATTGAATACTGAACTGCTAAATGTAATGCTACTTAAATCATTTATGTAAGTGGTATATTCATTAATAAATCTGTCTATAATATGTGCTAATGGAAGCTATTATTACAGTATCTTTTACATTTTCATGAACGAAATACTGACATAACATACTGATTCTTGATAAAACTTAAAAGTGTTCTCCAAACTGTTAATTCTTACTTAAAATTTTGTAACTCAGGCAAACATCAGTAGATAGTATGATATTTAATATTTATTATCTAAAACTCACATTTAACTATGTATCTGGCCATTTTATTTCCTCAGTCTGGCAACTCTAGGACTGTACAAGGAATTAATAACCATGTTTTTTTTTATAATTTTATTGAATCATAATTGTGTACATTGGTGCAATCATAGGGCACGATGTGCTTCATATACATTCAGAAATATTTTGATCATACTGTTACAGATAGCTTTCATGGCATTTTCTTGATCACTATATAAAGACATTGATACTCTACATTTAACAAGTTTCACCAGTACCCTGCTAAGATGCACCGTAGATGTGTTCCCACTAATTGCCCTCCCTCCACCCAGCCTCCCCCCTCCCCTCCCTTTCCCTGTATTCCTGTGCTATAATTGGGTTTTAGCCTTCATAATATAAATTATAATAAATTAGCTTCATAATAGGCCTGAGTACATTGGATACTTTTTCTTCCATTCTAGAGATACTTTGCTAAGAAGAATGTGTTCCAGCTCCATCCATGTAAACACAAAAGAGGTAAAGTCTCCATCTTTCTTTAAGGCTGCATAGTATTCCATGGTATACGTGTACCACAATTTATTAATCCATTTGTGGGTTGATGGGCATTTGGGCTTCTTCCACGGCTTAGCAACCATGTATATTTTTAACAACAACCGGGTTTTGGTCTGTTCAAATTAATAATATGGAGATAATTTCATTCTATTGACTGGGACACTGTAGCATTTACATAACTTTGTTTATTTAAAGATTTCTCTACTAAAATCACTTAGATTTTGAAGATACACATTAAGAAATATTTAACAGTATATTCTTGCACGTGTTCCTTTGAGCATATGGGAAAATAATCCCTTTAGAGTAAATATCAAAAGGAGAAGTATAGAGTCAAACTTCAGACATAAAGGACTTGAACAAATACAAACTTTTCCTTTAAATTGTTTCACCAGTATACGCTAATCATAGCAGATTCAATTGATTTTCATTTTAAACTTTTATGGTATAAAACAGTAATGTTTATCATTTGCTTTTTTCTGATCCATTATGTTGACTATGTTTTCAGATTACCAGTCATTTATATTATATTTGATAATGTTTGTTTATATTATTAGTAATTGTTTCATAATTTAAAAAATATTCTGTATAATGGTAATTGCTGTAAATATAGCACAGATTTTCTTCCAATATTTTTCTTGGCATGCAACTTTGTGGTGGTATCCTTTCTTCACAGATGTTTAAATTTAGCAGTATTTATTTTCATGGATTTTACATATTATCTTGAGAAAGAAGATGCCTGTGTTAGGCTGACAAATGAGAACCAAGGACCCCTTTAGGGTACTTTAATTAGCAAAAGGGACTTTGCAAACCAAGGTAATTTGTATACAGTAGCAATATAAGGCTAATAAAATACCTATTTTTTAATTTTTAAAAATATCTATTCAAATTTTTTTATTTCTGTTTAATCAATTTAAACTAGCTGGCGGTTTTATAATCAAGATTTTCCTGGCTACATTTTTTTCAAAAAAGTAGTCATTGTTCCATTATTAATGATCAAAAATACCTTTACTTTTCAAAATGTATTCTCCACTGTTTAATGTACATACGTTTATTAAGTTCTAATTTTCTCTGCTATGTCTTGGGTTTATGTGTACAACATTGTCATAATTGTATATTTTTATAAATATTTATATCTTATAAATGATTTGTTATTTGGTTAAAAAAATGCCTTCTTTTTTCCTTTGAAAAATGCTATTGTATTCTGCTGTATTTATTCCAGAACCCTCACCCCCAAAAGTTTCTGTCATCTCAGTTACTTAAAAAAATCATATGAGAACAAGATTATGAGAATTTTTCACTCATTCTTTCCAAGGAAGGACTTTTGTCCTTTTAAGCTTTTGGAATGCCCATTAATACTTCAAGTACTTCTTTTACTTATCTGATTTTGGAACTCATAATCACTAATGATTAGAGCTCTGGATATGATACCAATCTGTCACTATTTTATTCATGCTTTTAAATTCTGAAGTTATTATACTATGATTTTAAAGACTTCATGGGACTAATTTGTATCTTTAGAGTAAGGACATTTCAGAACATACATCTCTGGCAAGGTGTCAGGTGTCCCTGGACTGAGGGCTGCTTCCTGCATGGTTACCCTGTCCAGGCTGAGAGTGGAGGTGCTGACACTTAGGAATTCTTGGGGAAGAGTTGACTTGAGTGATAAGGCATTTCCCTGGTTTTCCTCTCCAAATATACTCAGCAATTTCTGTTACAGGGACAATTCCCTTAATAGATTTGCATTGAAGCTATTAATAAACATTCATACTAAAATGACATTTTACTTTAGTGTATCTTTTTGTTTGTGTGACTACACATTTCAGTAAGTTCAAAATCTATTTAACTAGAATTGAAATTTCATGAGTGAAATATCATTGAAAATTTGGAATCAGTCATTTACATATGATAGTTTTTTTTTTAATTTGGGTAGAATTTTCTGCTTTTTATTGTTATTTTAATTTTTCTTAATAAAATCTTATTTGATTTTGAAGTGATACTAGCCAACTCTTACAAAACCAATTAATGAATTTAAATAACTATATGGACACAGCAAATTTTTGTATGTGTACAAATTGTTGTACTTTGTACCGCCTTTCCATTTTCTTTTTGGGTTTATTTCCTACTCTGTTTCTATACATAGTGTTTTGTTTAAGCTCATCCTTATAAATTATAATTTAGCAGAAAATAATTCATGTGACAGAGAGTCAAAAGTGTATTAGAGTATTATTATATACACTATTATCTCAAATTTAAAATATATCTTATAAATTAATGTATCTATTTGTGCATATATATCACATACTTTTTCATATACTTATTAAAGTTTTGCATAAATTTTGTTGTTTTCAAAGAGTTAACTAAAGTTTTTATTATTAACTATTTTCTAGTTGGTTTAAGTTTTTAAATTTCTCTTCATAACTTTATAAATTTGTTACTTTTATTTATTAGTTTATTGTTTGTCTTTTCCCGGATTCCTGATATTAATCTTTTGTTTATTCGTTTTATTCTTTTTTCCCAAGAACCATGTTTATTTATTAATTTTATCATTTCAAAATATTAAGAAGATACAAGTATTTTTGTGACGTATACTCACTAAATAATGCTACTATTGGGGCTTTCAATGGGTCCAACACAAGGACAGTGTTCACTGTATGTAACAGGTAATATTTCACCCTTCCATTACTCTGACCTTATTATTTTCCAATATCTTTTCAGATTCTCTGTGCCCATGTGTATGTGTCACTTAGCTCCCACTTATTAGTGAGAAGGTGTTTATTTTTCAATTCCTGAGATATTTCTTTTGAATAATGGTCTCCCGTTTCATCCAAATTAGTTTTATGGTCATCTAACTTTGAAAAAACTCTATTTGTGTCTTTTGCCTGTATTTTGATGGGATATTTTTTATGTCGTTTTGTTTAAGATCTTTATTTATTCTGGGTATTAGTGCTTTCTTGAGCGTATAGCTTGGTGATATTTTCTCCCATTCCTTAAGTTGCCTGTTTACTATACTGATTATTTCATTTCCTGTGTAGAAGATTTTTCATTTAATTAAGTCCCATTATTTTAAGTTTGTTGTTGCTGTATTTGTCTTTTGAATGTTAGTCATGAATTCTTTTCCTAGTTTCATATATAGAAAAGCTTCTACTATGTTTTCTTCTACAGTTTTTATAGTTTTATGACTTAAATTTAAGTTTTTAATTCATCCTGGATTAATCTTTGGATATGGCAAGATATATGGGTCCTGGTTCGTTCTTCTCCACATAGTTATCCAATTTTCCAGCACCATTTATTGAATAGAGCTTCCTTCCCTCAATGTATGTTTTTGTCTACTTTGTCAAATATAATTTAGCTGTAGCTATGTAATTTTATTCATGGGTTCTCTATTCTGTTCCCTTGGTCTATGTTTCTATCTATACACCAGTATCAAGCAGTTTTTGATACCATAGCCTCCTACTATAATTTGAAGTCAGGTAATCTGATGCCTCATGATTTGATTTTTTTCCCTATGCTTGCTTTGGTTATTCAGGCTCTTTTTGCTTCCAGATGAAATTTGGGATTATTTTTTCTACATCTCTGAAGCATAATGCTGGATATTTTAATGGGGATTGCATTTAGTCTGTTAATCACTTTGGTCAGTACGAACATTCTAACGATGTTGACTTGCTCAATCCATGAGCTAGGGATGTGTTCCCATTTGTTTATAGCCTCTACACTTTCTTTTATCAGTGTTTTTTAGTTCTTTTGGGAGAGATTATTCATGCCCTTTGTTATATATATTCCTTACTATTTGATTCTCTTCATAGCTATGTAACTCGCATTGAGTCCTTGACATGAAACTCAGTTTGACTGTTAATGATACATAAAAATGATACTGATTTGTGCATATTTAGTCTCCTGAGACTTTGCTGAATTTATTTATCAAATAAAGAAGTCCTTTGGTAGCAATTTTAGGATTTTCAGATACAGAACCATACTGTCACCAAACAGGAATAATTTGACATCCTCCTTCGCAATTTCAATGCCCTTTATTTTTTTCTCTTGCCTGATCATTCTTTTTTTTTGTAGAGACACAGTCTCACTTTATCGCCCTGTGTAGAGTGCCGTGGCGTCACACTGCTCACAGCAACCTCCAGCTCTTGGGCTTAAGCAATTCTCTTGCCTCAGCCTCCCTACTAGCTGGGACTACAGGCGCCCACCACAGCGCCCGGCTATTTTTTTTGTTTGTTTGTTTTTGCAGTTCGGCTGAGGCCGGGCTTGAAACCGCCACCTTCGGTATATGGGGCCGGCGCCCTACTCGCTGAGCCACAGGAGCCGCCCCCTCCACTTAAGTTTTGATCACACCTTTAAGAAGATCCCTAAGCTGCTTTTCCCTGAATTTTGATCCTCCCTCTTTGGTCCTTTGGCCATCCTTCATGGATTGAATGAAAATACCAGTACAACGGTACAATAACTTAAGTGGTTTCCCAGTTTCTGCTCGTTTCCCTTTCCACAGCAGCCAGTGCTTCCAAAGCCCATGTGCACTCACTGTGATCTGGCCCCACTAGCCTGATCTTACTTCACTCAGTTATATGGTCTCCCTGCTGTTTCTCAACCAGACTGGGACCTCCTAGCATGTGCAAATGGCTGGCCCCAACATGTAATATCCATTACCACCCTTTTTTAATCCCCTCAGCACTTAACATATCTATTAGTTTGCAGAATGTCTGACATCTCTACCTCCAACCAGTAATACCAGTAGTAACCAGTAGTGTCATTGTGATAATAAAAAAGCCACCCCTTTAGGAGGTTGAAGCAGTGGATTGCTTGAACTCAGGAGTTTGAGACCAACCTGAACAAGAGCAAGACTCCATCTCTAAAACTAGCCAGGCTCTGTGCCCAGCTCCTATAGTCTCAGCTACTTAGGAGGCTGAGGCAAGAGGATCACTTGTGCCCAGGAGTTTAAGGTTGCTGTAAGCTATGCCACGGCACTCTGTCTCAAAAAAAAAAAAAGATACACAAACATTAATAAAACAAACTGGACACACAGCAAAAGGCTTAACAGTATAAGGTTGGTAGTAGCATTAGGGGAACCGTCTACTTTTTTTTTTTTTTTTTTTGAGACAGTCTCAGCACTTCCAACTCTTGGGCTCAAATGATCCTCTTGCCTCAGTTTTATTCTATTTTTAGTAGAGACAGGATCTCACTCTTGCTCAGTCTGGTCTCGAACTCATGAACTCAAGCAATCCACCTGTCTCAGCCTCCCAAAATGCTAAGATTACAGGAATAAGCTATGTGCCCAGACTGAACCTTCTACATTTTCTAGGCCTCAATGTTCTACATTTTGTATTTCTGAAATGATGGTTTTTTTTGAGACAGTCTCACTATATTACCCTCAGTAGAGTGCCGTGGCATCACAGCTCATAGCAACCTTAAATTCTTGGGCTTAAGTGATTCTCTTGCCTCAGCCTCCCAAGTAGCTGGAACTACAGGTACTTGCCCACAATGCCCAGTTATCTTTTGGTTGTAGTTGTCATTGTTGTTTGGCAGGCCCAGGCTGGGTTCAAACCGGCCAGCTCTTGTGTATGTGGCTGGCTCCCTAGCCGCTGAGCAACAGGCACTGAGCCTGAAATGCTTTATTGAGATGAAACTAGTATGTGCTCCATTTCTGTAAAATGCAATACTGACTTCCCACACAGTATTAGTACCCTGTACTAGTTAGCTATTTATTCACCAAGTTTGTTCTCAAATGTTTATTGAAACAGTAGTTATTTAACGCAGAAGTCAATGAAAACAAGTTTCCCCCTATAAAAATAAAGCTGAATCAGGGGTGGCGCCTGTGGCTCGGTAGGTAGGGCGCCGGCCCCATATACTGAGGGTGGTGGGTTCAAACTGGCCCTGGCCAAAATACAACAAAAAATAGCCGAGAGGCTGAGACAAGAGAATCGTCTAAGCCTGTGAGCTGTGTGATGCCACGGAACTCTGCCGAGAGCGAGAATGTGAGACTCTTGTCTCTACTAAATAAATAAATACACAAACGCTAAAAAAAAAGCTGAATCAGACGCCTCCACTGCTTGAGATGGTGCCCTGGCCCTAGAAAACTTAAAAGTCAACACATATTTATAAGTACAATAAAAAGTATATGGCAATACATTCTATGATTCTCCCTTTCAAACAACTAAATCTGATCTCACTGATTAAGAGGACTCTGTTATTAGGATGACCACTCTTATTTTCATAAAAGATCAGTGCACCCAATATTTTACAGGTTTTAAAAATATCTACAGCAGGGCGGCACCTGTGGCTCAGCGAGTAGGGCGCCGGTCCCATGTGCCGAAGGTGGCAGGTTCAAACCCAGCCTCGGCCGAACTGCAAAACAGAAAACTAGCCGGGCGTTGTGGCGGGCGCCTGTAGTCCCAGCTACTCGGGAGGCTGAGGCAAGAGAATCGCTTAGGCCCAGGAGTTGGAGGTTGCTATGAGCAGTGTGATGCCACGGCACCCTACCAAGGGCGATTGAGTGAGACTCTGTCTCCACAAAAAAAAAAAAAAAAAAAAATCTACAGCAAACCAATTAGAGAGCCTTTTAACAGCAATGAAGAGGTAGCCCAAGGACAATTTAATTCAGTCACAAATGAGTAAATTATTAAACTGAAATAACGTGCTCAAAATCTCAATCTAAAATTCAAAATGAACCGACAGCCAAGTGCTGTGTCTAATGGTCAGAAAAATGATGGATTCTAAATGTCCGCATCAGTGAGATATGGAAAATCACCACGAGCAAAAAATTCCATTTTCACACAAAGGGAAGCAAACTCATATTAGTTAATATTTCTCATAGCAAAACACAAAAACTAAATTAACCCTTTTTGAGAACCATGTGGTACCTGGTACTAGTTTAAGTATTTTGTAAGTATTAAAACATTTAATCCTATGAGGGATGTTACTCTGTTACTGCCTCCATGATACAGGTAAGGAAACTCAGATCAAAAAATCACTGAACAGGGACGGTGCCTATGGCTCAGTGGGTAGGACGCCGGTCCCATATACTGAGGGTGGCGGGTCCAAACCCAGCCCCGGCCAAACTGCAACAGCAAAAAAACAGCCGGGTGTTGTGGCAGGCGTCTGTAGTCCCAGATACTGGGGAGGCTAAAGCAAGAGAATCTCCTAAGCCCAGGGAGCTGGAGGTTGCTGTGAGCTGTGACACCACACCACTCTCCTGAGGGCAATAAAGTGAGACACTGTCTCTAAAAAAAATAATAACTAAATCACTCAACATAGTTAAAGAGCAGGGGAATTGAATACAATTTGCCTTAAAGACTGCTCTCTAATCTACACACACTGCCTCTCAAAACCCTATAGATTCTTCTCAGTTTTGAAGAAACTTGAGTCTGAACAGTTAAACCAAAATTTAGTCTCAGATATAAAACCAAAGCCTGTGTTTCCTTCACTAAATATCAGTGCTGACAGAATGGATTCAGAACCGCTGAATTGAGGGGAGCATCCAAGCACATGGGAGCATTACATCCTACCTTTAATCAAGGGTCTAAATTCAACCCCCAAACCCAACCACATCCTCCCGTCTACAATCAGTTTAAATGGGGCTATTGCACCACAGCATGGGTCAACAAGGGTTTATTAGGTAATGCTATGAAGCTAACACTCGGATCTGCCAAAAAACACTGCATCCAATCAGAGGATGGCAGGATTCTTACCAACTACTCCCATTGCAGCTTTAAGAGGCTTGAGGTCCAAGGACTTGAATATGGCCAGGCTCCTTTCACAGAACACACAATAGTAATGCACATTTCATTGAAAACATTTTTATTGGCCTTTTGGATAGAAACGGGAATTTATTTGCCAGGAAGGATGATCCCATCATACTGAAAGAGAAGAGATTTTATTTTTTCAGAACAGGAAGCAAAACAAAGATTGTAGCAATGACTAACACTTGAGAAGTCAAATCTCATACATGAGCTTAGAGCTCTGAATCCCAATGCCTTTTCTGGACTAAGCAGGAAGTTGCTGGTTTTAACAACTGTACTCAACGCCACATTATCTGAGAAAAGGGGACTTCCCCCCGCAAAAAAAAAGAAATAAAAGAAAAGGGGACTCCCTTTTAAAGTCCTAATTCTGGATGTTCTTCAGTTCTCATATACCAAAACACAGAAACTAAACCCTTTTTGAGCACAATGTGGTACCTAGTACTACTTTAAGTATTTTGTAAGTATACTTTATTTACAATTATTGTAAGTTGCCCAATTATTTTACCTTTACAGACACTACCTATCAAACAGTACTGCATTTTTGCATGCTCAAACCCCAACTCCATTCACCAACACCATACAACACTTCATTTGAGATCAATCAACTTTACCTTTTGCTGGAACCAGCGCATGGCCTCCTCTTTGCTGATTCTGTGTTTGGCCCCAATGCAGCCTGTCCTACGCTTCTTGTCTGCGATGCTGAAACCTGGCCTACCCAGCACCTGTCCCAGGAATAATCAACAGTCACCTACCCAGCTCAGAGTCAAGAGCAGATGGACAGACTCATACATCATAGACTGAGAGACTGATTTTCTTTTTTTTTTTTTTTTCTTTGAGACAGAGCCTCAAGCTGTCACCCTGGATAGAGTGCTGTGGCATCACAGCTCACAGTAACCTCCAATTCCTGGGCTCAAGCAAGTCTCCTGCCTCTGTCTCCCAAGTAGCTGGGACCACAGGCGCCCGCCACAACACCCGGCCATTTTTTTTTTTTTAGTTGCAGCCGTCATTGTTGTTTGGCAGGCCTGGGCCCGGGCTGGATTTGAACCCGCCAGCTCAAGTGTACGTGGCTGGCGCCTTAGCCTGCTGAGCCACAGGCGCCGAGCCCAGAGACTGATTTTCTTTTTTTTTTTTTTGAGACAGAGCCTCAAGCTGTCGCCCTGGGTAGAGTGTCGTGGCATTACAGCTCACAGCAACCTCCAATTCCTGGGCTCAAGCGAGTCTCCTGCCTCTGCCTCCCAAGTAGCTGGGACTACAGG
>CAUYON010078004.1:0-17451 GCA_963573935.1 Arctocebus calabarensis | reverse complement strand
ATCAGTACAGCAGGACTCATTCCTTATGTTGACCACCTCCATATGTTGACGGTCCCTTGGGTGGTCAATGTATTAAGCTTCTACTGTAGTTGTAAACAATGCTACCCTGGAACCAGGCAAATGATCCTCTTTAGAAACACATGTCAAGTGGGGGTGAGGGAAGGGGAGAGCAGAGAGAGAAAGAATGAGGGAGGGGTGGGGAAAGGAAGAGCAGAGAGAGGGAAGGAGCGAGGGGGGTGGGGTGGGGTCTTGGGGTCTTGGTGTGTGCCACACCTTTTGGGGGCAAAACACGATTGTAAGAGGGACTTTACCCAACAAATGCAACCAGTGTAACATGGTTTCTTGTACCCTCAATGAATCCCCAACAATAAAAATAAATAAATAAAAGATGGAACATTAGATACACACTCTACTCCTGATGCAGAGGTCACTGAGCTGTGTTCACCTCTGTCTACTATTCTGTGGAAATGCTACAGCTTTAGTTCACTACCCAGCTCTTTTGTTCTCAGTGGCTCCCAGGCATCTAGAACATACAGAGTTCCATCATTGCTTCCCAACAGTCAAGACGGAAGTCAGTCACTTCTGTTCACCCTCCCCTCCCACCCAAATTCAGAACATGGTGATGTGGTTTGGTATTCTCTTCCTCATGTCAGGAAGGAGCCAGGTGATGGGAGGTTCCCTTTGATCATGTGTTGCTAAGCAAGGGTTGTGGGAGAGGGAGAACGACAATGAAATGGTGGCACCAATTTTCCTATTCACCTAAGTATGGCTTTTTTTAACATTCTCGTGGGGTGCAAGAGCTTCTTAACTCATTTCTGAATTCCCACAGAGGGAATTAATTATGTGTTGTTGAATTGGTGTTTTTGTGGGAAGGACAATCCTATTCCACCATCTTGCTGATACTCTTCAACAATAGGTACTTTATTTAGTGTTTTGGTATAGGGCAAATGTTTATAAAACACCATATTCAAAGACCATAAATGACTTTGCACCATATTTATGTTGATCAAGGTTCTGTAGAGAAACAGAACAAATAGTATATGTGTGTGTAAGTATATGCACACAGAGGGTGCCAAAAAAGACATATACATTTTAAGAAAGGAAAAAACTATATTAAAATTGTAATACTCAATATAAACTGATAACATTTGTACCTCGTATATTATAGTTTGTATCTCTTATAATTGCAGACATCAAATGTGACTTGAATGTTACAATTATAATACACTTTTTTCCTTTCTTAAACTGTGTATACATTTTTTAGAGCACACTCTGTATATGTGTATATATTTAAAAGAGTTGCTGCAGGGATGTCTGACATCTTTAGGGCAGGCAGGCATACTGGTAACTCAGGTAAAAGCTGAGGCAAAATTACTTTTGCTCTGTTAATCCTTAAGGCCTTTCCTATTAAGACCTTTGACTAAATGAGGCCCATTCACATTATTGAGGGTAATATCCCTCAATAAGTTAAGTAAACTGATTGCAAATGTGAGCCATGTCTAAGAAATACTTCAGAGAGAGGAAGAATGATGGAGGGGTGGGGAAAGGAAGAGCAGAGAGAGGGAAGGAGTAAGGGGGGTGGGGTCTTGGGGTCTTGGTGTGTGCCACACCTTTTGGGGGTAAAACACAATTGTAAGAGGGACTTTTCCTAACAAATGCAACCAGTGTAACATGGTTTCTTGTACCCTCAATGAATCCCTAACAATAAAACAAACAAACAAACAAACAAACAAAAAATAAACCATAAACTCACTTAATAATATAAATGCTAATGCATTTAGGAGCAAGATATACAATTGTCTGAAACTTTCATTAAAATATGCCAAAAATAAGACATAATACTAGGCAGCCAGAGATAAAATGTTAATTATAGGAATTAAGTAATGAACATATTTGTATTCACTGTGTGATTATTTTAAATTTTATCTATTTCTAAAAATATTAATGATAAAATGTCTGGGTAAATTAAATGGAAAAAAAGGATAACTCCAAAGAAATGAAACCTCCCATTTCTTTTTCTGTATCTACATTTATATCTGTATGCATATGATATGGAGAGATTTTAAAAACATATGAATTGAAATAAACTGGACATAAAGAGTTACATCTCATGATACCATCATGAAGGTTAAAGAAGGGAAAAATTAATACATGTTAATATAAATAAGAAAAGTAGTTGGTCATTTGGAAAAAGGAGGAGGGCCTTTTGGGAATGGTAGTTACGAGGATATACATAAGACCACAATCCATCACTAGTAAACCTAAGATTTTATCCAAAAGAAAAATAAAGTGAAATAAAACATTTTAAGATTAAAATGATACTATGATGATTTATCTACAATATAATTTAATAAAGGAACTACTAGAAGATATAGGCTGTTCCCAGCTTGTAGATGAGATAGGTTTTGTACGTTTGGTCTTAATTTTATTTGTATGTAAGTTGGAACAGGTACATCTAACTAGTGCAAGTTGTATGTAAGTCAGATGTGTGTAACTTGGGGGCTGCCTGTATTCTTTGTCAGAAGAATAATTCTAGCTAGATATACAGAGAAAGAGGAAGGAATGGGGACAAACAAAATGAGCAAGAGGTGGGTAACTCTAGACATAAACTATTTCAATAATATCTTCCTGTGTTTAGCATGTGTATCAAACTAAATGATTAAGAACCATGAAAATAATAGTAAAATACGTATAACTAGAAAGCTATTAGAGAAAATATTTGTTTTACAAATAAATAAACAAGAAAGGAGATATGAAGGCAATATAACATATTAAAATCTATGTAATGATATGTAGGCATGTAAATATTTAGGGCCAAATGCTATGTTGTGTACTACTTTCTTTGAAATGCCTAAAAAAATGATTTGATGGCTGGATATATGGGTACAAATATTTATAAAACGGTTTTGAGCTAACTATAGAACATGAGAAAAAATTGACTGCACTTAAGCCCAAATATATCAATGATTACATCGTATCACATTAACTAAGTAATTAACAGATAAATATGGTCAGACTGGCTTTAGTAAGAAAAAATGCTATACTGCTTATGAATAACCAACTTTAACTATAAAGATACAGGAGTAAAAGAAATAAAGCACAGAAATAGGAAACCATTAGCCAAAATAAAGCTCATGGAACTATACTCTATTATCAGACAAATAGAATTTCAGGCAATGCTACTAAGAGGAACAGGCATATCTCAAAATGATGTGAGTAACTGAACAAAATATGAGTAGGAAATTACGTGCATATACCTAATATATAACCACAAAATATATAAAACAGCATGGGCAGAAACAAACTGATATTGGAAAATTTTATCCAATGTTTTTGTGGTAGCTGGTAAAACAAACAAAAAATCTGTAAGGATATAGAAAAATTGGGAATGACAATTATGATCAAATTTTCTTTTTAAAGGCTCATGAAATATTTACCAGTGTGGAAGTATGCTGAGAAATGAAGTCAGGGTATATTTTCTTACCAATGTAAAATTATGATAGACATCAATAAAACAAAAGGTAACAGGAAAATATAAAATATAAGGAAACAAAGTAGAATATATTTATATAACTAAGGACTTAAACATAAAAAATGAAAATTAACAAGCTGTGGTACATATATGCTGTGGAATACTACTCAGCCACTAAAATAGATGGAGATGTTACATCTTTTGTATTAACCTGGAAGGAAGTGGAACACATTATTCTTAGCAAAGCATCACAAGAATGGAGAAATAGAATCCTATGTACTTCATTCTGACATGAGAACAATTAATGATTAAGCACACGGTGGGGTGTGGGGTCTGGGGAGAGCACAGAAAGGGAAGGAGGGAGGGGGTGGGGGATCCCGGGGTGTGGTTCACCTTTGGGGGGTGGAACACTATTATGGGAGGGTCTTTATCTGACACAAGCAATCAATGTAACCCGGTTCTTTGTACCCTCAATGAATCCCCAACAATTAAAAAAAAAAAGAAAAGGTAATTAAAGAATATTTTAAACTCAGTGAAAAGCAGCACTTATAAACTTTTGCATAACATTTTATAGCCATACACCTATAACACAGGATAAAAATCATTTATATCGCTTCACATTAAGAACTTGTACATAAAACAATAATGGTTTAAATTTTAAAATAATAAAATCAAAGACACACTGGGACCCGCTGTAGATGGGAGTAGGTGAAAATGGAAAGAAAGAAGGCTCAAAGAGTGTTTTTCATATAGGAAACAAGATTATGAGAAAGTTCTTTATTGTAAGGTAGGCTCTTATCGTTGAAGGTGCTGAGAGGAAAAAAATGGCTCCTTAAGAAACAAAAAAATTTTTTTATTCAAATTGGAGGGAATCATTATTCCCTTCAGTTGTGGAGTCTTTAATTATGTTCTGCTCCTGATTTCTTGTGTTTGCCGCCACCTTACTGAGGTATGGCTAATCTGGAAGTGTAGTTGTCTATTTCATATATGTTTCTCTCCTGCGCCAGCCCCTAATCAAAGCAATGTCTTTTCCCCATGCTCAGAGCAATGTGTTCCACATAATTTCATGGTTAGCAATACTGGGTAAAGTCCCATATAAGCACATTATGTCCATCTTCCTCCAGTGAAAATTAGAAAAATATTCAGTAAAATATACACTCAAGAAGTTGGCTGATCAAAAATTCACAGCACATGTGAGTTACACAATAATAATTAAGGTAACAAACATTTTCAAGCCCTGAACATAAACCAGTGTCTATTGGAGGTGCCCAACCAATCAATCCTTAGTTCACGTCTACGAGGTGTGTAGCATTACAAATCTGAGTTATATATGAGGACGCTAAGGCAGAAAGTGTTTCCCTAGGAACAAAGCTCACAAATGCTAATAACATAAGTCAAGATACTCTCCCTCAAACCTACTGCTGGTTATTGTGCTATACTGCTTCTAATAGACATAGAAACACAGATATATGCTAACGTATGCATCTGTTCTTTCCTATAGCCTAACACCTAACTTCTTTTTTGCAGTTAGGACCTCAGAGTTGATCGAATATATCCTAATTTTAGAATTAATTGATCTGAAAGAATAAAAACTTATGCATTCATTGCCCTGGACTTTTCTAAACTAGAGAAAGATAATTTACAAAATAATTATATCTTCATTCACCAGCTATTAACCTTTCATTGTTTAATCCACAGCATTGGATTTGAAAGCCATTATGCTATCATTGGCTATTTTACCAAAGCATAGCCTTTCAAGACAAATGCCTGGGTTCAAATCTCAAATCGGTTACTTTTCAGCTAAACCATGTCAGGCCAGTTGGACAAACTTTCATACTTCTAATGTTCCCGTACGTGTAGAGATAAAATGATGATCTCTGGCCCACAGGAAAGTAACTAATATCAAATAGAATAAATTATGTAAAAGTATAGAAGCCCTTATACAATGAGAGTGCAATAAATAATCAATAAATGAGAAGAATTATAATACTGTGTTTGACAATATTCTATGTGCTTGTGAAAAGAAAAGTGGCGGTAGGTATGGTCTGGCCTTCAAAGGGCTTATATGCATACATTCCTTTTTTGCTTTTCCATGCCTTTTTTTTTTTGGATGTTCAATGTTAAGTATATTCTCAGGTATGTCGCAAGTGCTTTGTTTCTTGCGCATTTACACTTATAGTTTTATAAATTGTTTTAAAAATATATACACACACTTTTTAAAGTTTAAAAAACAAAAAGGAAGTTCCTCCCAGAAGTCCGCAGAGATACCTCTGAGGGGTTGATAGTTGGGATGTAATGGCAGTTTGTAGATACCATGGTCAACCCCCAAGAAGCCACCAATCCTATCACTTCTCCCCCACGCATAATTCTCAGACTCAAGGGGATACAGAATAGAAACCAGAGACTAACATAGCTAGTGGCTATAGAGAGATCTGCATCCTGATGCAGAGTTGTTAAAGGTCAGGTGACAGCCGGACTCAATTCTTCAACATTCAAGGTCCAGTTGAGAACCTTGGGGGGATGCTTGGAAGGAGATGGGGAGAAGCAGGTTTGCCTTGGTGCAAATGGATGAAACATGCCTCCGGCACTTTGCATGTTCTTCCAGACCTTTTCTATGCTATACGATAAGGTGGAAATATCGCATATACATAAGTTATGCAATTAGTTTCTTCACTCGATAATATTATAATGTTGCAATTTTTCCATCATATAGGAATGTATTAAATTCTATTTAACATAATATAGTCTTGCATTGTCTTTTTCTGTACAGAAATTCATTAAACATCTCTCTGCTGATGGATATTTCTTTCCAATCTTTTGTCTTTTGATATTGTAAATAGTAAGTACAGGGAAGAAAGATGATGCTTCAGCTGTCTCCCTCCATGCCACGACTCCCTTCTTCGACATTTCTACTTGAGCATATGGGCAGAGATTCCTCCAGGATACAACTAGCAGTTTCCTAGCTAAGTGGATGACACTGTCCATTTTTTTTAAAATTAATTATTTTGTTCTTGTTTTATTTTATTTATTTATTTTTGAAACAGACAGAATATCACTTTTTCTCCCTCAGTAGAGTGCTGTGGCATCATAGCTCACAGCAACATCAACCTCTTGGGCTTTGGTGATTCTCCTGCCTCGCCTCCTGAGTAGCTGGGACTATAGGCCCCACCACAATGCCTGGCTATTTTTAGAGATGGGGAGGTCTCACTTTTGCCCAGACTGGTCTTGAATTGCTGATGTGAAGCAATCCACTTGCCTCAGCCTCCCAGAGTGCTAGGATTTAGGCATGAGCCACCATGCCCAGCCCTTAATTATCTTATTTATTAATTTATTTTAATTTCAGAATATTACAGGGGTACACGCATTTTGGTTCCACAATATATTTTTGTACATTTTCAATCAAAGTTATAAGTATGCCCTTTACCCGCGAATTGTGCACCTTAGCAGTTAGGTATGAATTAACCCAACCCCTCCTTCTCCTACTGATTCCCACTGAGTTTTAATTCCATAAGTGCACACAAGTGTTGATTGATTTGTTCCAGTTAGTACCGATTATATGTGGTGCTGTTTTTCCATTCTTGTGATACTTTACACAGAAAAGTGGTCTTCACTTCCATCCAGGTTGTCACAAAAGATACTAGATCCCCATTTTTTATGGCTGAGTAGTACTTCATGGTGTACATATATCACATTTTATCAATCCACTCATGGGTTGATGGGAACTTGGGTTGTTTCCATGTCTTTGCTGCCATAGACATTTGAGTGCGGGTGCCTTTTTATTAAATGGTGCCTTCTTTCCTTTGGGTAAATACCTGCTAATGGGATTTCTGGATCAAATGGTAGGTCTGTTTTTATATCTTGGAGTTTATCTCCATATTACTTTCCATAGAGATTGCACTAGTTTGCAGTCCCACCAACTAGTGTGACGGTATTAGAGCTCCTTTCTCTTCACAACTACGTTGTCACTTGTTGTTTTGGGAATGTTTGGTAAGAGCCATTCTCACTGGAGTTAGGTGATATGTCACTGTGGTTTTGATTTGCATTTCCTAAATGACTAAAATTGTTGAACATTTTTCATGTGTTTTTTGCCCTTTAAATTATCTTCATTTGAAAAGTTTCTATTCTCATCTTTTGCCCAGTTTTTAACAAGATTATTTTGATTTTTTTTTCTTGCTTATTTGCTTGAGTTCTTTGTAGATTCTAGTTATCTGCCAATTATTTATTTTTTTATTCATTCATTTATTTAAGACAGAGTCTCACTCTGTTGCCCTGGGTAGAGTGTTGTAGTGTCATCATAGCTCACAATAACCTCAAATTCCTCTTGCCTCAGCCTCCCCAGTAGCTGGGACTACCGGTATGCACCTCCATGCCTGGTCAGTTTTTCTATTTTTTAGTAAAAACAGGGTCTTGCTCTTCCTCAGTCTGGTCTTGAACTCATGATCTCAAGCAATCCACCTGCTTCATCCTCCCAGAGTTCTAGGATTGCAGCTATGAGCCATCACACCAGGCCTACCAGCCCTTTATTGAATGTATGGCATGAAGATGTTTTCTGCCATATTGTAGGGTATCTATTTACTCTGTTGATTGTGTCATTAGCTATGCAGAAACTTTATACTTTGATCAGGTCCCATTTGTTTATTTTCATTATTGCTGTGATTGCTTTTAGGGTCTTCTTCATAAATTCTTTCCATAGGCTGCTATCTGTAAGAGTTTTTCCATCCTTTTCTTCTAGAATTCTTATAGTTTCATGTCCTAGGTTTAAGTCTTTTATCCACCAGGAATAAATTTTGTGAGTGTTGAAAGGTGCAAATCCTGTATATATTTTAAATGTGGCTATCCAGTTTTTCCAGCACCATTTATTGAATAGTGATTCTTTTCTCCAGTGTATATTCTTATCTGCTTTGTCTTGCAGCAACTTGGATATTATTGGAGGCCATGATCCCAGGTAAAGTACCCCAGAGTGGAAAACAAATGCTACATATTCTCTCCTATATGTGAGTAAGCAGAAGCTCAGCTATGAGTATGCATGGTCATACCGGGTGTCATGATGAACCTTAGGTGACCGGTACGTTAAAAGTTCACAATTTGCCACTGTATAATTCTATGCAATTCATCCATGCCACAAAAAAACCTTTGTACCCCTTAAATCTATTAAAATAAATTTTTAGAAAAGACATATTTTAGGTAAGCCATTAATAATACTGGCACTTATCCCCCAACTCCATAACTATACAGGGGGTGTCTGGAAAGCCAGTTACCAAATTTTTCTCCCAACCTTTAAGCTGCAATTGGGATGACTTGCTGTTCTCTCCTGCCTCCTTATTCATGCCTGAAAGTCCTGCTCCCCTTTTGGGGAGGGACATACTAACTAAAACAGGAACATTTCCCTCCTAGAGATCTAGTCATGATCAAAACTCTTCCCTCTACTTCACCTTCCCTAACCCCAACTTGGGAAGTCCCCTTTCCTGTTATCTTGTCTTCCTCTATAGCTGTTAAAGTTGAAGGAGTCAATTCCTGCATACATCATTCATGAGTAAAATCCTGGAACCCTCCATCTTCAATGGAGGCAGACAATGAAGACAGCCAACCACAGACCACCTACACTTGTGAGCCAAAAGAAAGTTTGAAGTTATTATTTAGGAAACAGCAAAAAAAATCCCAATATGGTTTTTTTTTAGCATCACTGAATAAGTGCTTTTGACCTGACACTGTTCTATCTTTGCCTATTACTGATTATACTAACCAGATTTATGTTTTCCAGAAATGTCATCAAGCCACACGCAATAAAGATGGGTCCAGTCCATGAACCCCTGTATCACTTTCCCTCCGGAGAAACCCTAATTGCCCCCTTCTATCATCGCCCCATCAGCAGGAAGCAGTTAGATTGAGTCTTCCCACCTTTTCCCTAACAGCAATTAGAGTTTCTACTCGGAGAGGGAGAATTGATGCAGGACATTTGGTGCCCTAGCCAGCTTAGCAGAGCTGGCGGACCTGCCGCCTCCTCCTTGGTGTTGGTGCTGTGGTAGCCAGCTGAAGAGCCAGCGTGCTGGATAATAGGCAAGGAGGGTGCCCTCCAAGCCCCACGGAAGGCTCCAATAGCCAAAAAATCCGGACAACTGCAGAGGAGACACCTGTGCCTTGGTGTCTCCTTCACTTTACACTTAGGACTAAATGTGGAGCCCCCACTTCCTATGGGTAGGTCAATTTCATGTGAATTTCCTAGGCCTCAATTCCATGAATGGACTGTGTTCATTCATTGATACATTCATTCACTTTGCCCTGGAAGGGACTGTGTTCGTTCATTGATACATTCATTCACATTGCCCCCCAGCGGAAGGGACTGTGTTCATTTGTTTCCTGGCCAAGGAACCCATACACCTATATATACCCCGAGACTAAAAGCCTAAAGGGGGAGACAGGGAAAGGCCGGGAGAGAAACGGAGAGAGCTTTTCTGTCTCCCCCTTGAGTTCTCTCTCTCTCTACCAGGAGCTTTAGTGTTTTCTGTATTCCTTTCTATAAATAAATTCTGTCTTACTACTGGTGGGGGGGGAAGAAAGAAAGAAAATGCCATGAAGTCTATCTTAAACAATTTGATGAAAATATTTCAGATTGTACATGAAACCAGCACATTGTAGCCATGATTGCACTAATATATGCAGCTGTGATTTAATAAATAAAAAAAAAATAATAATACTGGCATTTTATAAGCAAGTTATTTCTATTTGGTAGTGGTAAGAAATTATCCATTTCAAGAAAGCATCTTGATTAATGGTGAAATACAAAAAGGCTTCTTTAAGTGAGGGATAATCAACATTGTTTAGTATATAAAAGTTTACATTCTAATTAAGCTGAAGCTTAAGAAATTCAAAATAAGAA
This sequence comes from Arctocebus calabarensis, assembly GCA_963573935.1. NCBI lineage: Eukaryota > Metazoa > Chordata > Mammalia > Primates > Lorisidae > Arctocebus > Arctocebus calabarensis. The sequence continues at coordinate 7,102 of CAUYON010078004.1, read as the reverse complement.
CAGATATACAAATCACAAATTATAATGAAGTGCTAATTAACAGAGAAAAACAGCTCTCAAATTTAAACTTACATAGCTTACAAGATTCTCAATAACATGTTCTCTGTTTCTGGCAAGATCCTTAGTCTTTTTCTATGTCTTTGTCCTAGTGAGTTATTTTGTGTTACCTGAATAACCTGTATCTTTTGAAGACCACGACTACCTCTAGGAATGTCTAATCTGGTCTACCTGGCAAAAGCCTAACCCCTCCTCTGAGTACCGTATTAATGGTCATTTTATCAATTAACCTTCTCTTCTTACCTGTTTAAAATTTTGGTCTGCCATTTCTTTGGGAAGCCTCAGTACATTAATGAACGTCATTTTATCACTATCACTCTGAGTTGGGAGATCACATGCTACATTTAAAGTTCTTATGTCTAAATCCTCTAAAAATTACTACTCAGATGACCCTGGGAAAGTTAAATTCTTTATTCCTTGACTAACTCATCTATAAAATGAAAGCACATATTCTACCAAAATTTTAGTGCAAATATAAAATAATGCTGGCGAGGACTAGGTCATAAATTTTCAGTGTTTACTAGATCTCGGATAGTGTTCAAAATGTTCACATTTTGACCAATGTAAACATTTATGCTATTGTTTTTCACATGTCACAATTGAAAATTCTGAAGTTCAGGGACATTTTAGTCTTACAGCATAGCCTTGGTGTTAAGCCAGATAAGGTCGCTAAAAAGTCTATATCCTTACCCAGTGAAAAACTTAATGATTTTCTAAATATGATATGAAATACATGGAGAAATATATAACAGAAAGTAAGAATGATAGTAAACCTTTTAACTTTATGTTACTCATTTTCAGAGCGATAACTTAAGGGCAAAATGTTGGCTGCTTTAGGTTTCTATGAATGAGAAAATACTGACTTTCATTTAAAGAAGAAACAAACATTCATTTCTAAGTCTCTACTGAGCTCATGAAATTGCATTATGCTTCATCAGTTAGGATGTAGACACACTGTTATGTTGGAACATAATCAGGCCTGAAAGGCCAAATTTACTGATTTCTTAATAGGCAGCACTGAATGGTTTATAAATTCAATCTATTGTAATGAGTTCACTGAGGAAAATTACGTTGTTTAATACTAGCTAACCTGAAAGAAAAAGTTCATCAACAGAATTATTTTGCCAATCAAGTATGCTATGTTTTACATAATCATGTAAATGACTGTTTTATCTATCCATTCTGTGCAAGGACTGATATCTAAACTAATCTGTACTTGCTGTCAAGGTTTAAATTATAAGGGCATGTAGCGGCTGTCTCATGGTAAAGCCCAATAAACACAGCTTATCAGGCACACTTAGAAACCACACATCTGCCAAAGCATTTAGTCTCATCTTAAGGTAGAGTTAATTTCATAAGCCATGATAAAGAACAACCTCTCACCCTTGAGAAAAGAGATTGATGTGGAAAGATGATTACTTTCTCAGACAATTTCACTGGACAATATTACCATAGTTAGGATATCAGACAAATGGGCAGTTTTAAACTCTCTGGCACTTTATATTCATTTGTAAACAAGACTGGAATTAAACACCACTCCAGAGGTGTGAAATACATACATACATACATATATGTGTGTGTGTATATATATATATAAACAGACACATTATATATATACATACACACTATATATATAAATACATACACACACACTATAGTGTTTATAGACACTATGTATACACATGTTTGTATACATATACTTGTGTATACTCTATGTATGTACATGTCAACATTTATATATACTAGGGTTGTCAGGAAAGTATCTGGCCATCATTGATAATTATTTTTCATATTACATGTCTGAATAATTTCTGGACAGCCCTCATATACTAAATACACTATAAATTTTTAACTTGATTTTCTATGCTCCTGAGAACCTTTAATATAAACCATCACTTAACTGCTTTGATATCCCTCTAATTTTTAAATTCGTTAACCACATGGAATATTCAATCAGACAAAAATTTTATTAATGTCTAAAGCACAGCTTTTGGGTGCCCAAATGTAGTTTTATTTCCATTTATATAATTTCTGAAATGAACTCGTCTCGCATAATGCAACAAAGTCATGTATGATTTAGCCAACCTTTTGAAGATCTGGGGAGGGAGAAAACATAGAGGGAAAAAACAAGTGTGAAGCCTATAAAATGGAAAAGGGATTTGTGCTTTCAGAATAAGAGAACCTTGAGCTCATCCTTGAGATAAGGCCGAAAGTGCATGACAATGAGAAAGTTTCAGAGGATCTTCCTTGGACACGGCAAGGGATTTGGGACTCATTTTAAGATGACAAACTCTTTGAGGGTTTGGTTTGGTTTGTTTGTTTCTCAAGAGAGCTGAATAAATGATTTGACATTATAAATCCAACTATGTCTTCAGTGTAAAGATTAGATTTCAAACCTTGGATGGATTATTTCATAGTTGTTGCACAGAAAGGCAAAAGTCTATGGTTGCTCAGAGTAGGCAAGAGGCAGGGAATGTCTAGAAAAGAGGATTCATTTCAAAAATGCTTTGGAATGATAAACAATAGAGTTTCTGATGGATTAGATGTAAGAATTAAAGAAAAATGGGGAATTGGTGACTAGTTTTAGTCTTGGGCAACTGCATAAGTAGTTGGCCCAATTAACAAAATGAGAAATCCTCAGGAAAGAATGCATTCTAGTCGGGATTAAGAAAAAAAATAGATGTTTAGGATAAGTAAGTGTGAAATTCTTCTTAAGTATAGATGTGTTAGATTCTCTCCCTCTTAGTAGTTTCTATGAAGAGCAACCCTCTTCGTTGTTGTATCTCTGGGACAGATCTGTCTCTGTTTTTTCACTCCTGCCTAAGCATGTCAATCTGCTTTAGAAGTTCCCTTTCATCAACCGTCTCTTCCTGGCTTGCAGGAATTTCCAATCACAGGTATTTATCAAGGTTTGCTAAAGGGATGAACCCTTCTCTTTTTTCCAAAATCATATCATATTCTGACGTGCTTCTTAGCAAAACATTTCTAATTCTATTACAATGTTTTGAAATATTTATATATTGATTTCTTTATGCTGTTGTCAAAATTCAGTTTACCTCCAATTTTTCTTTTCTTTTTTTTGACAGAATCTCAAGTGGCATCACAGCTCATAGCAACCTCAAACTGTTGGGCTTAAAGTAATTCTCTTGCCTCAGCACCCTAAGTAGCTGGAACTACAGGCGCCCAGCATGACACCTGGCTATTTTTTTGTTGCTGTTGTCCTTGTTTGGCAGGTCTAGGCTAGCTTTGAACCCAGCAGCCCCGTGTATGCAGCCAGCATCCTAGCCGCTGAGCTACGGTGCCAAGCCTACCTCCAACCTTTCCATACAGCTTCTTAACAGCCAACCAACTCAGATTTGTCCAGTTTGAAAATACATTGTATTAGCCTTACCAAGCATGAGTATCATGGCATTTCTAACAAAACACTTTAAAAACGACTTAATTATATCTTTCCTTAACCTAATTATTGCATTGGGTAAATGTATTTTTAACACATTTTCTAATTCAGTTGACAGAAATAGAGTTGTACATTCTCTTTGTATTTCCTGTAGACTTGAGCCTTTACCTGATAAATAATAAGCACTCAAATGTTTGTGGAATTAAACTGAACTTCCAACTTTACAAAGACGATTATCTAGTGGAGAGAGATATTCTTTGAGGTAAATATTTGGAAACGCTTTTGCATATTACTTATACTACTGCTTGATAAATTTGCTCTTTATTTCATCTCCTTTATTTCCTATTGCTATAGTCAGTTTATTTTATTAACATTTCCAGAAAAGTGGAGCCAAATAAGTCAGATGTAATTATTTCTTTTCTGTTTCTTAAATGAAAACAAAGGAAAATAAGAAAAAGTATAGTTTAGAGCCAATTCTATTCAATGCTACTTGCATATTTGTTAATGTTTATATATTTTTATGACTAATGGGTTACACTTTCCATAGAATGCAATTCCTTAGAAAGTGTGGTTTTTGTTAGTAAGTCACTGAACACTATGAAAACTAAAAATTTATCAACAAAATCAATCTTGAAAATTGTGAATTTAAAATAAATCCTGATTAGTCACAGTTAGCCTCACATTTAGGTAAAAAAAAAATTACATACCAAGTTATCTCATTCGTTTTCACTTCAAATCTAAAATTTAATATTAACATTTTTCAAAGAAAGATAAAGGAAACAATAATATGTTTCATTAGTTTACTTTTTGAAACAGTCATCAATTTAAAGGTACAGCGCTAAGATTTCATGTCCACATCATTTTTGTGCCCTCAAAACAGGTTTAAAAAAAAGCACATGCATTTGTGCTAATTCAACCTATAGATCAGCTATTTGCAAGCTGGGAAATGCTGCCTCCTTTTGTTCATACCTGTGAATTGATTAAAATTAATGATGACTTTTTGAACATTTAATAGGGATTTATAATTATGTAAAGAAATTAAAGCTTATATTTGTTAGAATTGATATATAATTTTCAATTTCAATACAAGACAATTGACTTCAAACTTAGACTTATTTTCTTCTGTCTTTGATATTGTCCCCAGTTTCTGGTAGAAAAGGTGATAAATGTGCTAATTCCTCCCTCTTCTCTACATAGAAGCTCAACACTTTTAATTTTTTTTTTTTTCAGGGAAAAGGGAAATCACTGTGTCTACTAATAGAAGTATAAGTAATTTTTTATATAAGTTTTTTTTGCTGTTTTTTGATGGGGGTTGGGTTTGAACCCACCACCTCTGCTATAATGGGGCCAAGGCCCTACTCCTTTGAGCCACAGACACTGCAAAGAAATAATTTTTTAAGAAATACATTAATTGAATACTGCACTCATAAAATTTTCCTTTATTTTTATCTAAATGCTTATTTTCTAAGAATATGTTTCATAATAGGCTAATTCAGTCATTCTCTCTCTCTCTCTCTCTCTCTCACACACACATGCAAACACACATTCATACATGCAAACATCTATTTATTTTTAAAAAGTAGTTACATTTCTCCTTGAAATTGGAGTAGTTTGCCTTTCCTAAAATTGTTGTTTGTTGACCTTGGATTCAATTCTTCAATTTAATAAAAATTTTTACATTCATTCTACATTTAAAAAGATTACAACAGCTGTACTTTCTTCAATTATGTTATCATTTTAAGTTTTACTTTTCCATTTTCCACATTTTTATATACTAGATTTATCTAACATATTTCTATTTCTAAAACCATACTGAAATACTTCAGAAATTGTTCATTAAAAAGTATCCAGGGGAAAAAAAGTCTGTATATAATGTGCCTTCTGTAGTAACATAAATGATTTTGATTGGTAAGAAAGTTCAGAATTTGGTAAAACACTATATAAAGATAAAGTCTTACTGAATTTCAAAAGAATCTGCTCAGTATAAGAAGAGTGTGTCTATAGGTAAGAGAATAACTATTTGGCATACATGGGAATGTTTGAAAGCAGAGAAAACCAGCTAGTGACAGTCAAGGGTCTTTTCTTAGCTAGAAATTTTATACCTTTTAGAAGTACTTAGTAGAAGGTCCCAAGGTGATCTTTATTTCAATTTCCAAAAGAGTTTACTTATAGGCCATAGGAAATTTGACAGACAAGATGCTGGGTTCTTATATTATGTAAGAGAGTTAAGAAGGCCATTCAGCCATCAACCATGATACCTTGGAGAAAGCACAGAAATGGAATCATGTGTTTTTGATTAGCTTATTAACTTTTAGTATAATGAAATCAATTAGCATCATTGTTTTATTTATTTATTTTATTTATGTATTTTTTTTTTTATTGAGACAAAGCCTCAAGCTGTCACCCTGGATAGAGTGCAATGGCATCACAGCTCACAGCAACCTCTAAATCCTGAGCTCAAGCAAGTCTCTTGACTCTGCCTCCCAAGTAGCTGGGACTACAGGCGCCCGTCACAACACCTGGCCATTTTTTGGTTGCAGCCATCATTATTATTTGGCAGGCCCACGCTGGATTCGAACCCGCTAGCTCAGGTGTACGTGGCTGGCACCTTAGCCCCCTGAGCCACAGGCACCAAGCCAGCATCATTGTTTTAAATGTCTCTAGCCTTACAATGGCTTCAACCTAACTGTGGTACTTAATTCATTGGGTTGATTTGAGGAGCAAGTTAAGTTGATTTACATAATGGTATTTTTTAAAGTATAATAACATTACACTGATAGGTTTTTCATTGATAATTTCCATCATTGACTATGACCTAAAAAATATAGGCCATGAGCTGTGAGGGGAAAGGAGAAGACAAGAATAATCCAGGTATAATTGTGACATGCTTAGGGATGATCATGAAGAGATCAGAATTGCAATAATGACAGAGGAAAATCTGAAATGTAGAACAATAGCTCAGAGACGCCTTTGGGTTCTAGTCAGGGTTGTTCATACTTTACATCATGTGTAACAAATAGCTCTATATCTATTGATGGAACCTCACTAAAAATAAATGTTTTGTGAGCTAGAAAAAAGGGCAAAAAGTTTTTATTTATTTCTAGTAATGTGAAAATTGGGCATTTGTATATTATTATTTTGATGATATTATTGACATAATTCAGAACACTTTAGTTGTGATGTGAATTTCAACTAAATTTTTCAATATCTTGCAATTTCTGATGATTATTTTCATTAATCAGATGAGACTAGTATTGGAAGTATAATCCATTTCCATGGAGTAAAGCAAAGCTGATTGACCTTTAGGGCAATTAAACCTATCAGTTTGCTTCATTAATTACATATTTAAACTAAATGAGCTGGTATATTTATCCAGACTATTGCTCTTCAATCTAAAATTTAGAGTAAATAAGGTATACAAGTCAACTTTATAAGATTTCTTGAAATGTATTTCGAGCACAAAAGGATTAATTTTTAAAGGTATTACCCATTTAGTTTTTATTTTTATTTTTATTTTTATTTTTTTATAATTTTATTGAATCATAATTCTGTACATTGGTGCAATCATAGGGCACGATTCATATACATTCAGAAATGTTTTGATCGTACTGTTACAGATAGCCTTCATGGCATTTTCTTGATCACTAT
>CAUYON010078002.1:0-11440 GCA_963573935.1 Arctocebus calabarensis | reverse complement strand
GGCGGGCGCCTGTAGTCCCAGCTACTTGGGAGGCGGAGGCAAGAGACTCGCTTGAGCCCAGGAATTGGAGGTTGCTGTGAGCTGTGATGCCACAGCACTCTATCCAGGATGACAGCTTGAGACTCTGTCTCAAAAAGAAACCACAAAATTTTCAACCTAGAGGCCCTTCTTGAACTAGCATTATCTAATGTAGTTTTGTATGGCCACCAGATAAAACTAAAAAAAAAAAAAACAACGTAGAGTCAAGCAGTTGCAACTTGGGTCTCACAGGAATGAAGCAGCTGAATAAAGCCAAGAGGAGACAAAACAAAAACAAACAAAATAAAGCCGAGATATTTCCAGGGTGCTGGCTCTGGGCAGTTCACTCCCCACAAGAAAGGAAGTTCTGTGTCCTGGAATTTCTTTTGAAAATCTATAGTGTGTCCCAAAAGTTGCCCATAAAGTCACCATACATAGGAGAAAAAAAGGGGGGGGGGGAGCTAAAGGCACCTTCAGTTACAAAATTTTCATCACAAAATTTTTCAAAATATTTATAAAATATTGTCTACATATTGGTCACCTCTGAAAAAATTTCCCATGTGGGAGTTTCCTACTCTTTATTTTGGAGCCCTAAGCTTTTTTTTTTTAAAGACAAAGTTTCACTCTGTTGCCTGGGCTACAGTGCCCTGGCATCAGCCTTACTCTCCTAGCAACCTCGAACTCCTAGGCTTAAGCCACACTCCTGCCTCAGTCTCCCCAGTAGCTGGGACTAGAGGTGCCTGGCTAATTTTTCTGTTTTCAATAGAGACAGGATCTCCCTCTTGCTCTGGTTCTCTTGCTCAGGCTGCCTTCCAGCTCCTGAGCTCAAGGAATCCTCCTGCCTAGGCCTCCCAGAGTGCTAGGATTATACGCTGAGCCACCAGACCCACACCACTCTTAAATCCACGTGAAATGTTTGTCTTTCTAGCTTGCCTTGTCCAGATAATATTAAAATGCTACACCTCGGCGCCTGTGGCTCAACGGGCTAAGGCACCAGCCACGTACACCTGAGCTGGCAGGTTCGAATCCAGCTCCTGGGCCCGCCAAACAACAATGTGACGGCTGCAACCAAAAAATGGCCGGGCGTTGTGGTGGGTGCCTGTAGTCCCAGCTACTTGGGAGGCGGAGGCAAGATACTCACTTGAGCCCAGGAATTGGAGGTTGTGAGCTGTGATGTCACAGCACTCTATCCAGGGTGACAGCTTGAGGCTCTGTCTCAAAAAAAACAAAAAAACTTTCATAACGACTCACATATATACCCCAATATGGAAATATGATATGCCACAAGAGAGGCTGTGAAAAGGACATAAGGAAAAGCCAAATATGTCACAGGACTAGAGCAGTCAGTGTTCTAATAGGTTCTATGGCAACAGACTTAGGGAAGAGTTTTACCCGAGTCCCTCATGTGGTACAATCTGAATCTAAGACATGTCTGAGGTGTCCCAAAAATATGGGTCAAGTTTAAGATCCTAGCATCTCACTATTTGGACAGAAGCAATCCCATAGTCTGGCCTCAAATTATTTTACAAATAGACATGAGAAAAGAGTAGGTGTTTTCCCTCAAGATCACATAATTTGTTTCTGATAAAGCTGAAACTGCATTTCTGAAGCAGAAATTATTCTAGGATTTGGGAATGTGGACATTGTCCAAATGATTATGGCATAATTTGTTTGGGTAAAGAAATTTGATTAGCAATATTCTCCCAAACAGTAGTCCAGAGATTCCATAAAGAAAGAGGAAGATGTCTATGAGAGAGGGTGATGCTTGGGCAGATGCACCCCCAAATGAGCAGTTTAATGTGGGCAAGAAAAATTGTGTGTAGAAAAATTTCAGAGCATTACAGTGGGCAAGAATACGGATCGTAGGAGCCTGTCTGTATTTGAATACTGGCTTTACCGCTTGCCAGGAACTTTAGTCATTTTCCTAATTAACCTTTCTTTGTCTCAGTTTTCTCAGCTGTCAAATGGAAACAAAAATAGGATCGACATTATAGAATTGTTACCCATTATCAAACGAATTAATATTTAAAGATCCCTTGAAAGATTGCCTGACTCAGAATAAGCCCTTTCTCAGTGTTTGTTCAGTAAGTTCTGCTTTCCCACCCCCCACGCCACCCCCGTCTTAATCAAATTCTAGTTTGTTAACTTAAAAGGTCAATTCCCAGACATCGTCTTAAGTCATCCTTAATTTATGAAATAGGGGACCGAGTGAAGAAAATGGGAGAGGTTTGCACCACAGCCTTTGCAAGATAAATTCCTTTAGGACAACCAGAGATTAAACCCAAAAGCAACATGTTTAATCAAGAACCTGAGTGACTTCATAGAAAAATTTGCTGCCTGGCTTGGGGACACAAAGAGCTAATGGAATATCAGGTGCCTTTCTTTGCCATGTACACAGACTCCACTCTGCTTTGATTCAAACTTCTCAGGGGAAAGAAAAAGATTTTTTTGAAAAAATTATGAAAAGGCACTGCAATCAGAGTCTTCCATTATCACAGGGATAAAATATCAATTTTTGTCAGGATAAAATGAAGCACAGATTGGCCCTGATAGGGAAAATTAAATTTCTGGCCTCGACTTGATTTGATATTTATCACTCCTTTACCCCAGAAATGTTCTGTCACAAAACATTAAAAAAAATTTTATTCATCACACACCAAACAAGCTTAAAGGCTCTTAGAAAACAGAACTGAAAAATAACAGGTGTGATTAAGAAAAAAAATCAAAGGGTTGAGTGAGAAAAGGGGATAAAAAAAATCAGAGATTCAAATAATCTCTAGCAGCTTTTGCAAAGAGAAAAAGGGGCATAGAGAGAGAATTCAGGAATGGGGAGTTTCACATATGAAAGGCCAAAATTCCACACCCACTTTCTTAAACAGGCAGGGCTACCCAAATGGTCAATTTCAAGGCAATTTTGCAGACAATTGCTGAGACAGCTGCTTCCCTCCATCTTAGGTAACTGACATATGGAGATCTACAGCAACTACCAAGTGCTTACCACCTGCTCATTGTCAGTTTTCCTTACCCAGGGGACTTGGGGATCATAAGGGTTCAAAGGACTCAAAATTAGTTCTTCAAAATGAACTCCTCTGTAGAAAAATTTCAGAGCATTACATGTTGACTTGAATAGCTTAGATGAATCTCTTCTTTTTTTTTTTTTAATTAAATCATAGCTGTGTACATCAATGCAATCATGAAGTCCAATGTGCTGGTTTTTTATACAATTTGAAATATTTTCATCAAACTGGTTAACATAGCCTTCACGGCATTTTCTTAGCTATTGTAATCTCTTCTGCATAATACAGGTGATCAACATTAGGGCATTCATTCCAACTAATCAATTTTTTTAAATGTTCCATCTTTCTGGATATGATATGGTCCTTGCTCCACTTGTCTTTTATACAAAGAAGACTTTTTCCCCCCTCACTTAGAAGGGCATCTCTCAAAGTGTAAATAAATCAATGGCATATATATCAGTGACATATAAATCAATGAGCCTCGTTCAGGTTGTCTAAACACTAGTACCACAAGTAGTAATCATAAAAGCATGAAAGGTGCACTGCACTGAATCAGGACAAGATTTGATATTCAGTTAATGTACTGCCAGCTAGTTCATTTTCAATGAAGACCCTAACCTATTGTAAGATGCTCTTCTAAATAACATAAAGAATTTAAAAAAATGATTGACAAATAATCCCTGTCTTTTCCAAGATAATAACTATTATAACTAAGAAGTGAGGGGTGCATATGACTTTTTAAAAATTAATACAGTTGTGTATACAAGACCTGACACTTAAGTTCACAAACTTGCCACTGTGCGCTTCATTTGGCAGCATTGGACAAACAACCTACAAAGGTTTCAAAACATTAGTATATCATCATTTCACAGGTGGGTTTGTATTACAATGTGGTGGTGTATTGCTGTGTTCATAACTGTTGTATGTTTTTGTGTGCAGCTGTGAGAATGTAAGAGCTTGAACTAATAAACATTCATAAATTTCTTGTTAAACTGGGCAATAGAAGATGTGAAATCAGGGACATGTTAGTCCAGGTTTATGAAGATAATGCCACAAAGAAAACACTGGTGTACAAATGGATTAAATGTTTTTCTGAGGGGAGACAAAGCATCACTGATGAAGAGAGGCCAAAGTGGTCAGTAATAAGCAGAACTGATGAAAACGTTGCAAAAATTTATCAAATTGTGCATAAAAATTATCATCTGCCTGTGAGACACACAGAAAACCAAGTAAACATCAATAGAGTAACAGTTAGGAAAATCTTAACTAAAAATTTTGGCCAACGACTCATGCCTTTTGCATTGAGATAACACAATTGTTCACATAGCAGTGTCTGTAAGGGAGTTTTTAGCCAGTAAACAAGTAACTGTATTAGAATTCCCTCCCTACTCACCTGATCTTTGTTTTCATTGTTTTGGGTTAATTTGAGGGTACGAAGAATTGGGTTACAATGTTTGCATTTGTTAGGTAGACCCCCCCCTTATAATTATGTCCTACCTGCAAGAGGTGTGGCATACACCCTAACATTGTACCAATTAGGTGAGAATATACCCATCCCCCTCCTCCCCTCTCACCAAACCCTCAGTCCTCCATCCCACCTTGAATTGATTTAAGATTTTCTCTTATGTAGGTATGTATTAGATCATCTACTGGCTTCATATTAGTATTGAGTACTTTGGATTCTTGCTCTTTAATTCTTATGATACTTTACTAAGAAGAATGTGTTTCAACTCCATCCAGGTTAATAAAAAAGTATCCATTATTTTGTGGATGAATAGTATTCCATGGTATACATATACCATAGCTTGTTAATCCATTCCTGAGTTGGTGGGCATTTAGATTGTTTCCACATTTTGGCAATTATAAATTGAGCTGTGATAAACAATCTAGTGCAAATGTCCTTATGATAAAATGACTTTTTTTCTTCTGGGTAGACGCCTAGTAATGGGATTCCAGGATTAAATGGAAGGTCTAATTTGAGTACTTTGAGGAAGAAAGTACATACTTCCTTCCAAAAATGTTGTATTAGTTTGCAGTCCCACCAACAATGTCAAAGTGTTCCTTTCTGTCTACTTCCACCCCAGCATCTGCAGTTTTGAGACTTTGTGATGTGGGTCATTCTCACTGGGATTAGGTGATATCTCGAGGTGGTTTTGATTGAAATTGAGATATTTTAATGACATTCAGAACATCAGGAGTGTAAAATGATGACAGCTTTGATATCTATTCCAGAAAAGGGTTCCAAAATTGCTTTGAAGGATGAACTTGATGCTAGCATGGGTGCACAGCTTCCCAAGGGGAGTATTTTGAGGGTAACCATAGTGATATTCAGGAACAAAGTATGTAGCACTTTTTTTAGCCTGAGTTCAAGAACTTAATTGTCAGACTTTATAAAGGAACAAAGTACATAACGTGGAACTTCAACTAGGGGGCAGGGATCAGTCTGTAGGAAAGAAGATGCTTTCTCATATAAAATCTGAAACATTCTTCTCAGAGAGAATTGGGCCAGCAGTCAATGGGAGAGGCACGAAAGTTCCAGATTAGAGCCAGATGTGGTCCAAGCTGATGATAAGTCAAAAGATCAAAATGGTCACAGTTCTGGAATTACCTCACCTAAACTCCAACAGTTATGAACTCTGTGATCACAGCACATAGTTAATATTATAATTTTTAGATTATATTAAAAGTACCTAGCTCATAGGTTATTAAAACCTGTAGCACAATGCCTGGCCCGTAGTGAGCTCTGCTACATGTTGACTATTATTAACAGCTACCATTGGGGCTCAACGCCTGTACTCAATGGTTAGGGCACAGGCAACATGCACTGGAGCTGGTGGGTTCAAAACTGGCCCAATCCTGCTAAACAACAATGACAACAACAACAAAATAGCTGGGCATTGTGGCAGACACCTGTAGTCCCAGCTACTTGGGAAGCTGAGGCAAGAGAATCACTTAAGCCCAAGAGTTTGAGGTTGCTGTGAGCTATGACACCGCGTACTCTACCAAGGGTGACACAGTGGGACTCTGTCTCAAAAAAAGAAAAAAGGCAAAAAAACTGCTACTATCAGTGCTGGTTAAGATATGTAGAGGGTTGGGTCTTATATTGTGGAGGTCCTTGAATTTCATACTGTATTTAGTTTTTTCAGTGAAGGGAGCCAATATGATGTTTGCAGAGGAAAATGATCATTCCAGAGTGTGGAAGTTATAATGGGAGAAAACAGGGACCATATGCATGGAGATTATGGGTTAGATGATGGCAAAGGATCAGGTAAGGGGTAATAAGCTCCCCCCCAAAGCAGAGATGGAGAGAATGGAAAAGCCAGATGCTTTTGCTCTAACCTAAAACCTCAATCCTGGGAACTACTGTTTCTTCTCACATCCTTCCCGTACAACTCTGTAGATTGTCAAGTTCATGGACACAGCACAGAAGGAGCTGAATCTGTATGATCCACCCTAAGACATCACCCATGTTCTACCCCAGGTCCAGAAAACTAGCTTCTCATTTCCCCTTACTTTCAGAAAAACCAAGGCTACCCTTACTATCTCTCAAGACATAAACCTAAGGTTTGGACATGAATTGATCTTCTAGGAAGGTATTTGAGTCCCAAGTTTTCTTTTTCCTTTTCCTTATTCTCTAAAAAAGAGAAGCTACATGATCTATCTTCCTACATACAAATGTAAAGAGCTCTTTCCAAGTTACTCTACTAACCTTCCCTCTGGATTGACTCTGAACAGTTCTGTTTTATTTAAACTCTTCAATTTTATTCCCAATCAGTTTCTATGTCTCACTTCCATTTCCATTGTCCCTCCTCAGCCTTACCTGAGGGCCTCTCCTTTGCTATTGTGCTTCCTGTCAATCCAGCTCTTATTTACCACAAATTAGCATTTTTCAGTATCCACATTTAGATTTTAAAACACAGACGATAGCTCTGTCGACTACCTAAGAAGTGCACAAATAACAGCCCCAAACACCTAGGGTGGCTGTCCATCCCAGCCTGGTGCTGAAAAGAAGACAGGCAAGCAGAGTAGTGTCTCCCATGAGTGCTTCATTAAATTCTTCAGATCAAGATGCTTAAGAAGAAGGAAGCAGGGGCTATTTCTCTGGGCAAACTCATAGGTGAGCTTTCAAAACACGGAAAATCATAAATTAGAAAAACCTGCAGGAGACGTCAGTGTGGGAAAAGGATCCAATGTTGATAGATACCAAATCCTCACATCCACCTTCACCTCCTGTGCCCCAGTTAATGTTTTGGCAGGGCCATTTCCAGTTGTATTCTTAACACATTATAAAACCTCTTTGAAAATAATATCTGCATGTGCCAGACCTATGATGATTACTGAAGAAGTTAAAAATGATCAAAAGGTGCCACAGTCCCAGGCTTGCTTGGTGTTGAGTACCCTAAACAGGAGATCGTAAGGCTGCATATATTTGACCCATTAACTATGTGTTTCCTCTAATATGCTGTATAGCGTATTATAGATTTTCTGAGATTTTTTATGTACACATGTTTAGTGAAATAAACATATATATCTAAGTAAACATAGATAGATGACTTATTCATTTTCTATTGCCTCTGTAACAAATTACCACAAACACAGAGGCTTTAAAACAACACCCATTTATCTCACAGTTCTGTGGACTAGAAGCAAAACACAGGTCTCACCAGGCAAAACCATCTGTTCAGGGCTCTCATTTGGAGGCTAAGGCATAGAATCCTCTGCCAAGCTTATTCAGGTTCCTTGTTGTTATAGGGCTGAGGTCCCTGTTGACTTGCTGGTTGTCAGCTATGAGCCCCTCTTGGTTTCCTGCCTCCCATCTTCAAAATCAGCAACAGAACATTAAGCTTTTTTCATGCTTTCAATCTTTCTGCCTCACCCATCTGCCACATCTCTTCTGCCTCCTTTTCTGCCACATCTGATTCCAGCCACAAACTGCTCTGTTTTTAAAGGGCTTGCATGATTAGATGGTGCTCACTTCAGTAATCCATAATAATCTCCCAGTTTTAAGGTTCATAACATTAATTACATCAGCAGGGTTCCTTTGCTATGTAAAGCAACTCATTCACAGGATCTAGGGACTAGCACAGGGACATCTTTGAGGGATCATGGTCTGATCTCCACATTATCACCTCAATTCCTTAGTATACTAACCTTCAAATGACATTTCAGGAATATTAGCTGATTATCCAGAGCCATGCACACCATTCTAAGATGTCTCTCCTCTATTTTCATCTTTCATGTGTTTGTAAATCCACTTAACCTTATTTAATCATTGGTTATCCTTCCTATTCATGTCTTCTTCCTCAGCTCCATTCCATCCCTTGTCCATTTCTAACAATGGAGAAAACTATAGATCTGTGCTGCGAACTAGCCAACATGAGTTGGCCATGCCCACACTTCTACCTCTCACCTGAAAGGTTATCTTTCTATCTAATCCACTATCAAGAATCCAACCACAAACTACATAAGGCCTCAAAAACATCATATTGTCAATCAGCTAACTCTACTGACTCTCTGCTTATATTTTTCCAAATCTTCAAATGAACCTTCCCTTACCTGTGTCCACCCAAACCATAACTTAGAGCAATGTTACCTTAATATTCGGTCTACCTTTTTACAAGGGTACATGTTAAATCTACTAAGTGTAGAATATAAATGTGTTAATACAATAACTAAGAAAGTGCAGTGAAGGCTATGTTAACCAATTTGATGAAAGTATTTCAAATTGTATATAAAACCAGCACATTGCACCCCATAATTGCATTAATGTACACATCTATGATTTAATTTAAAAAAAAAAAAACAATTGAAACATATCCTTCTACATTTTCCCTGTTTCATGCTAATATATTTGTACACAAGTAAGCCTTTTACGTTTTCCTTTTTAAAAATCAAAACGGACTAAGTTATACATAAAAAAGTAATAATCAGTCCACTTGGATGCCCCTTCAAGGATCAGCTTCTGGGAGAAGGGACAGGTTCTGTTGCTCTGTGCAACAGGTCTGGGCATACCCTGCTTAAGCATACGTATGACGTGACAGCCATGTTATTTAGAATTTGCATCCATGGGGAAGTTAAGTCAAATCATCTGCCTCATTAGTGTCCTTCACAGAGCTACACTCTTTGAAATTAGAGTGCTGTTCTGTGACTTATCAGTACACTCTGTCTTGAGCTATGCATGAAAAGATAAAGCAGTTTCTTTATCAAGGGTACATCAAGTTTATTATAGCAACCGTCACTACTGCTGTCCAACACATTCATGGTCTGATTCTCATAGGACTCTCATCACTCAGGTGTTTGTTGGGCCAACTGGTCTCTTATTGCTAATTTTACTCCTGTACTGACCTAAAAGTCTGAAGTTGGTTATTCAGTGTTCTATCAAATCTTTCCTCTGTAGCTGTTTATGTATTTCTTTCTACTATCTAAAATTGAATTCCATGACTTTCATTCAGATGATGGGTCTTCTTTCCAAGATAAACCTATTTCATACCTACATTTCTATCCCACTTACATTATTTTCCCTGATCCATCAAATGATTTTATCATATAATCACCCACACTGGATCGAATGGCAATTCTATTTTTAGATCTCTAAGTATTCTCTAAACATCTTTCCAAAAGGACCACATTAGTTTGCATTCCCACCAGCAATGTAGAAGTGTTCCCTTTTCTATACATCCACACCAACATCTCTGGTTTGGGGATTTTGTGATGTGGGCTAATCTTACTGGAGTTAGATGATATCTCAAAGTAGTTCTGATTTGCATTTCTCTGATTATTAAGCATTTTTTCATGTGTCTGTAGGCCATGCGCCTGTCTTCTTAGAGAAATTTCTCTTCAGGTCCTTTGCCCACCCTGAGATGGGACCACTTGTTCTTTTCTCGCTAATACATTTGAGTTCTCTGTGTATTCTGGTTATTAAACCTTTGTCAGAGACATAAACTGCGAATATTTTCTCCCATTCTATCTACTTGCTTTACTAACTGTGTTCCTCTACTAGGTATATTTCCAAAAGAGCAAAAATCACATTATAACCAAGATATCTATATCAGAATGTTTATTGCAGCCCAGTTCATAATTGCTAAGTCATGGAAAAATCCCAAGTGCCTATCAACCCACGAATGGATTAACAAATAATGGTATATGTACACCATGGAATATTATGCAGCCTTAAAGAAAGATAAGAGACTTTACGTCTTTCATGTTTACATGGATGGAGCTGGAACATATTCTTCTTCCAAGAATGGAAGAAAAAGTATCCAATGTACTCAGCCCTACTATGAAACCAGTTTATAGCTTTCATATTAAAGCTATAACCAAATTTTTTTAATTTTAATGCTATAACCAAATTACAGCAAATGATTTTGGGGTAATGGGCATGGGTGGGGTGGGGTGGGAGGAGGATGGTTGGAGGGAGGGTAATTGGTGGGTCCACACCTACAGTGCATCTTAGAAGGGTACAGGTGAAACTTACCAAATGTAGAATATAAATGTCTGAACACAATAACTAAGAAAATGCCATAAAAGCTATGTTAACCAGTTCAATGAAAATATTTCAAATTGTATATAAAACCAGCACATTGTACCCCATGGTTGCATTAATGTACACAGCTATAATTTAATTTAAAAAATAAAAGAAATGGAAAATGATTGGCAAAGCTTTCTAAATATGAAGACTAAGGATGGTATTTATTAATATTTCATTCTTCTAGAGAGTGTGGGCATTCCACTTTGGAATCATGATGGGTTTCATTAATGTTCTCCATAGTTCTCTCTCTTCCATTCATTAGGAAATGAATGTTGACCTGGAACTGACCTCAGTGGCAGCCCATTAGATATATCCTCACAGTTAAGAACATTGCTTGATACTGATGGTCCTTGTTTATAGGCACGTAACCAGATTGAAGCTGCAAGGGTTGTCCTGATCCTGACCAATTTAATTTCAGAAATAGAGCTTTCTGAAACTCTGTATTACTCTTTTCCTGGCAACAGCCTGAATATTTTCAGACCACCCTCTGCCAAACTAACCAAATTCCTCAACTCAGCTTTCCTGCAAAGCATGGTGGAAAATGTACAATGGATAATGTATTGTCATACCAAGAAATAATAATTAGACTATCATCCAAACTTTTTGGTCAACCACCTCTCCATGTCACTGAGGTTCTTTGAACTGACATATACTGCAACAAATGCTTCATAAAAGCTACACAAGATGAGGGGAGATTTTTAATTTTTTTATATAATTAAAACAAAAAATACATTTTTTCTGAGATTTATATAATAGTCCAATGCATGATTCTTTCATAACTACTAAGCTATTTTCTTTCCAACTTAAGAGAATGTTTTAACCAGCACAGGTAAGAATTAAAGTGTGGATACTTTATTTAAAAGGTACAAACCATGGG
>CAUYON010077998.1:0-33144 GCA_963573935.1 Arctocebus calabarensis | reverse complement strand
CCATATTGTCTTTTTTTTTTTTTTTTGAGACAGAGCCTCAGGCTGTCGCGCTGGGTAGAGTGCTGTGGCATCACAGTTCACAGCAACCTCCAACTGCTGGGCTTAAGCGATTCTCTTGCCTCAGCCTCCCAAGTAGCTGGGACTACAGGAGCCTGCCACAATGCCTGGCTAGCTTTTTTTTTTTTTTTCCAACCTACTTTTGCAAATCTGTCCTCAGCCTCTGACATGGGTTTGGCTTTCCCCAGCCAAAGATTCCTAACTGATGATGATGACACTGACATCCTGGGGGAGAATTTTTCAGCAAATATCTGGAACTCAACCATCTTAAATATCTTTGAAGTGTTTCAGAACTAGTGTAAGAAGCTAAGGGGAGGAGGGGGCACTGGCCGGTGTCAGCATTCTTCTAAAGAGGAAAGAAAGCATTCATACCTTCCTCCACACACAAACATTTATTGAGTCACAATTGTGTACTAAAATCCGTACTCATTAGTTTGCAAACATAAATGTGTAAGACAACATGGCTGCTTCTACAAGTACAAAGAGATGGGTGGGCAACCAAGTTGGGTTGGGACAATAAATTCAGGTAATTCCTGTTCCTTTTGAAAGGCTGAGAAGAATACAGAATCGTCTCAGTCCATTAGAGGGAGTGCTAAGTCTCCAGAAAAGAACACACACACACACACACACACCTGATCCTGGAAGATGTCCACAGTTCTTGGGGGATTTAGCCTATGGATCCCTGAGAGAGGGTGAAGATGCCGCGTTTCTTGGACAGCTTCAGCTTCCAGTGACCGTCCCCAGCACCAAGTACTGCAGCTTCTTCCTCTTTTTACCAGCGCCTACCTTCCTTCGCCTCTAGGTGGTGCTCTTAAAATGTGATCCCAGAAACAGCACTGCCACCACCTGGAAAACGTTAGGAAATGCAAATCCCCTGGCCCTACCCCAGAACAAATAAATCAGAAATTCTGGGTGGCGTTTTAACAAGGCCTCCTGGAGACTTTGGTGAGTGCTGAAGTTTGACAACCATGAGCCGAGGAAAGCCATGCCATGTGGGTACAGATGATAATGACACTGAGAAGGTGTGTGAGGCAAGTGGAGGGGCAGTGGATTCCATGAGCCAAGCTAGTTACCCCCCACAGAGTGCAAGGGAGAACAAGGGACAGCCACAAAGGGAGAACACAGCTACGGCACAGGTTTCAGCTAACTCAACCTGGCACCGGTGTTGTGGACTCAAACCTCCAAGTCACCCTTGGGTCAGATTAGAGATGGTAGCAGATCTTCAGCCCAGATCCGTAGACTCAGACTTCAATCCGTGCCCAGAGCAAGTGGGATAAACTAGGGCTGCTCTCACTCCAGCTGTGCTCAGCTCCCACTTTTCTTCACGCCCTTCCAGACCTGTGCAAGGCCCATGTCACCTCCCTGGTAGTGTGGTTAGTAGAAAGCCCCCCCCCCCCACATGCATATGCGGTTTAGATCCCTGGATGAAGCACTAACTCCCCCAAACCCTGCAGACACTCTCAGCCTGCTCCCTGCTCTGCTGGATGGAGGAAAAAGCCGTTTGAATGTCAGTGTTATAGCCCCAAGAACACAGTAGAGCAAGTGTTTTTCCTTAGTGGTTTTCTGTCCCTCTTTCTTCTCCTTCCCCCATCTGCCTGTGCCTCCAACTCCGCATTTCAGCACAAAATGGCCCTTAATAGAATGGAAGGAACCACTGCTGTCTTCCACGTTTTTCTCTAGCTGCTGTCAGGTGGCCAGGGTGGCAGACTTTGTCACAGTCTTCCCTGAAGAAACTCTTCTTTTTAGGGAGGAAGTAATACGCCTATTTCTGTGTCTCCCAGCTCCCTGCACGTGGAGCCAGAAAGAGCAGAAGGCAAAGGTGGGAAGGTGGGGGGAGACAGGCTCCCTAAGTCCAAAGTCCCAGGTCACCTCGGCCTGGAGTCCGTCAAACTCAGCTGCGGACTAGAAGATGGGGCCTGGGCGGGGAGCAAAGCCCTCCCCCACCTCCCGGGGCTGGGTGACTGTCAGGCCGCATCTGCTCCAAATTTATAGCTCCTCCTCCGGCCGCCGCCGGCCTCTCCACGGCCTCTTTACCAAGTGCATCCCAGCTGAGACCCCTCCCGCGGGGAGGGAGAGGACACGCCCGCGCAGGCCCGGGGCTGGGGGCGGGGAGCAGGTGTGAAGCGGCGGTCCCAGTCGCGCGCGCGGTCACCCTCCACCGCGCTCGGAGACCTGGCGTCACCCCCGCACGCACACAATGGCTCGGGGGCCAGGTCGAGGGCGGCTCATCCCCCCGGCAGGTCGGGGAGCGGCAGATGAAAGAGGTGGGACCCGGGAGGGCCGGCCCCCTAATCGCCGCGCGTAGACCCGGGGCCGCAGCGCGGGCTGCAGGAGGGCGGTCTTGCCCTGAGGACCTCGGTCCAGTCTGTCGCCAAGAACCAACCCCCCGACGCTGGCTCCAACCTGGGCTCCCGAAGCCGGGCGACAGGAGGGTGTAGGACTCAGTGACAGGCCCCCGGAGGACAGACGCGCCCCGGGAGCCGCACTGGCCGGGGCGCCCCCGGCAGCCTGGCCCCGCACCCCGCTCGGCTGATTGCCTATTGTGTATCTCCCGCGCCCCGCCCGTCTAATTCATTCTCCAAGCCGGCCCCTTCTCTTCTAAATGAGCAACCAGAGCCGCAGACACGTGCCAGGGGCAGGGTCCTTCGCTGCTGGGGGCTGTGGAGGTGCAGGGAGGGGGGGGATGCAGTAAGAGACTGCTCAGAAATAGCCTTGTGCCGGTCCCCAACACCGACCCTCTCTCGTGCCTTGGGATCTCGGAACTTTGACTCGCTCCCTCCGCCGCTGCAGTTGTCTCCCCAGACTGACCCCCTCTTCTCTCTCATGAACGGCTCCAGGGGAGATTCCTATTCCTGCCTTTTATATTTATTTTTTCTGGAGAGTAGAGTTTGAGCTCGGGAATGCTCAGGTGAAAGGTGAGAGGTCTGGCCAGACGCAGTGTTTGTAAACACTCGCGTCCCAGCTCCAGTCACCCTAACCCTGCGGGGCTTGTTCTCTGTCTTAGGGAACTCGGGCTGGTCTTTAACGCTTTGTTTAATGCCCCTCTGCCACACTTCCACATTCCCTGGGAGAGGAGCACTTCTGGGATCTGAAAAGAGACCGGGAAAAGGTGTGGGAAATCAAAGTCTACTAACGCTGGGTCCTACCGCTGATGGTTTGGCCCTGGGCAATTCAGAGTCAGATAAAGCTGAAGTGCCTGCACAGTCAGAGGCCACCATCGGCAGGCTATGGACCAATTCTAGGCCACAGATATGCTTTGGCCCATAATATACAGGGTGTCCATAAAGTTCGTGTACAGTTTAAATTGCACATGAACTTTATGGACACCCTGTATTTTTAAACATCCTATTATGGATAATAGCATATTGTAGATAATGCAAAGTTAGTGAGATCATATACCAACCCCCCAGATAGATATCACCTGACTTCAGAACTTAATTCCTCCAAAGGCAATCTTCCAGGCTCACGCCTGTAATTTTAGGAGGCCAAGGCGAGTGGATTTCCTGAGCTCAGGACTTTTAGACCAGCTTGAGCAAGAGTGAGACCCCTTTCTCTACTAAAAGTACAAAAACTAGCCGGGAGTCAGTGGTGGACGCCTGTAGTCCCAGCTACTTGGGAGGCTGAGGCAAGAGAATCGTCTGAGCCCAAGAGTTTGAGGATGCTGTGAGCTATAATGATGCCACCAGCACTCTACCCAGGGCAAAAGGGTGAGACTCTGTCTCAAAAAAAAAAAAAGCAATCTTCACTTTCTCTTTATGATTTTGAAGCAAATCTCAGAAACCATTATCACTTCTTATGTAAATGTTTCAAGATAGTTCTAAAAGCTAAGGTATCTTTTAAATAACATAATAACAATACATTACCACATGTCAAATGATTATTCCTTATCCTCAAATATATGGTCAATGTTGAAAATTGCCCAATTGTTTTCATTATTTTTCTTCATTGTTCAAATTAGGATCCAAATGAATCTACACAGGGCATTGTCTGGTTTAAACTGATGTTCTTTTCATGATCTCTTTTTCTCCTTATAATTTATTTGTTAAAAAAACCAGATCATTTGTTCTGTAGAATTTTCCACAGTCTGGATTTTGTTAGATGTATCCCCATGGTGTCATTTACACATGTTCTTCTGCTCCTATATTTCCTGTAAATTGGTTGTTAGATATAGAGACTTGATCAATTAATGCTTTATTTTCTTTCCAGAGTACTTCATAGGCAATATTGTTTAATTCTATCAGGAGTAATATCTGCTTGTCAGTAAAGACCATTGGCTAGCTCCATTATTTCATTAGGAGCGGCTGAATTGTGACATTCTAATTCTATCATTCCCTTTTTATTTACAAGGCACCATACTTCTCTAAAGAGAAACTGCCATCAACTGTTTATCCTGAGGTACATTTCAGATAGAAAAAGTGAGACAAATGCTTGTTTTTTTTTTCCTTGCTATTTTTCTAAAATAATGAGTTTCTTCAGCATCCTCTAGAGGTGACCAATGACTTTTTAAAACATTAAGAACTCATGGATTTCAATATATTTGGAATGTTTCAAACTAAGTATGTTTTGATTATATGGGCATTTTAAAATTAGGAGTATGTTAAAAACACTGAGCTCAGGCTTCTGCTGTGGAAGATCTGAATGTTTCAAACTAAGTATGTTTTGATTATATGGGCATTTTAAAATTAATTGCATGTTAAAAACACTGAGCTCAGGCTTCTGCTGTGGAAGATCTGGTGACCTCAAGTTCTTTTCTAGCAAGACTAGAGCAGGTTTTAACTGAGGGGCACTGCCCACTTCATTCTTGCCTTGGTCTGCTCAGATCCTTACATCGTCTGCCTGGTTCCCGGGCTCCTTGCAGGCGTGAGTCTATAACCCAGCTCCAACACAATGGTCTCATTTTATTGAGGAGAGAGCTGATGAAGTGACTGAACTTCCTGAGACTGGAAGACAGCTTCTGATCTGTCTACCAAGGGGAAGATTAAACAGTCAGGAAGGAAACCGGCTGGTCTCCACCTTCATCTTCAATTTGAGCTCAGCCAGAGAGACCTGAGGCTACCTCAGGGGAACCTTCCTCCAAAGTCCCAAACCGTGCCTGGCAGGGGGAACTTGAGAACATCCCAAACTCCTCTCTCTCTCTCCTGCCTCCCACACCCAGTCAGTCACCTAGCCTGCTAATTAGCCTCCTTCCTCCGTTCCTGTCCTCCTCGGTTCATCCTGCTCACTTGCAAAGAGGTTTTCCAAAACAAGTCTAACATGTCACTGTCTGACTTTAAAATTCATCAGTAATTCCTCATTGCCTTCAGTTACATCACAGTCGACCTTAGCACAGCATACAAGCCCCCTCACGACCTGGGCTTGGCAATGGCTACACTTCACCTTATACTGTCCTGTGGTCATGACCTTGTCCTCCCACCAGACTGAATTACACAGAGGGCTCTGCACTGTATTTGTCCTCTGTATTCACTATTTGTTGCTTTGAATATCCACACCTTCACTGGCTAATTCCCACTTTAGAGTTTAAGTCCCACTTCTAGCTTTGATCTCAGGAGAACCTTTTCTTTGGCAAGCCTTGGCTTGGTTCAATGTCCTGCTATGCACATCTGTAGCATTCTGGGTTTTCCTTAAAGAAATAGCACCTTGACGCCGGGGGTGGTTTGGTTTCTTTTGGTTTGGTTTGTCTTTCACTTCCCCACTCCAGGAGCTTCCTGAGGCCTAGCAGCTGCTCTGTCTGTATCTCCAGCATCCAGATGGGTCCCTAGCTGGTTCCTGGTGCACACAGTAGGTGTAGCTAAGAGATTAGACCAAAGAGATGAAGGTTCCTGGACCTTTTTGGAAAGAAGGAGGGGCTTCCTTCTCTTGCAAATGACTACTCCCCAGGAGGCTCATTGGGCAGATGCAAAGCAGGGTCACCTGGAGCTGAGGTGGCACCGGAACCTGCTGCGCTGGCTGGGTCACGACCCAAGCGCTGACTTGCCTGGGCCATCGGTGGACTCACGCCTCAGTGTGTGTGTGTGTGTGTGTGTGTGTGTGTGTGTAGGCAAAGCAAAGCACAGTGCTACGCCAACCCTGCCTCTTCCCGCTGGGAGGATAATTAAAGCTCCAAACGGCCGAGCGGGCGGGCAGTGTTCCCGGGGGCGCATTTCATCGGGACTGATTAATGAGGCCAGGGAGTTAATGAGGAGAAAGCTAAACCCAGGGAGCTGAGCGGCGGAAGTCCTCTCCCAGGCCCTGGAGGGGGCCCTCCGAAGGCATCTCCCGCCCTCTCTTTAGTACAGATTCAGCGCAAGCCACATGGTGCCCCTGGCTCCGCAGGCCAGGCGGCTGGCCAGAGGAGGGGTCGCCACCGAGAAGTTGGCTCTCCTTCCTAACCCCTGTGTCTAATCAGGCTAAACAGAAAAAAAAAAAAAAAAAACCTGCCTTGCCATCTAAAACACAACAAAGGACCTCAGGGGACCGCTGCCTTCATCCCAGCCCACCTGTGTATTTCATTCCAGGCCCAAATTAAGAAACTACTCTGTCAGGCCAACCTACTTCACTTAGTCCTAGGACTCTCAGTTTCTGCATCTGTAAAATGGGATCATACTTCTTACCCTCCCTATAAATGGCAACTATTTTTACTGAGTACTTAATGTGTGCCAGGCAGTACTCTAAGTATAGTCTCCTTCCTTCTTCCCAAGAACTCCAGCTTCTAGGGTCTATCATCTTTATTTCATAGATAAAGACCCAGGGCAGGGATCCCTAACATAACTTGCCTGAGGCGGCCCAACTAATAAGCAGTGGAGCTGGAAAGTAAATGCACAAGGTTGGACTCCAAAGGCTGTGTCCTCAGTCTTAAGCTATGGTGCTAGTTCTCAAGGTGCTTATAGAACACAGAAAAAAGGACTTTGTAAACTGTAAAATGCTAAGCAATTGTGAGATGGTACCATTGTTCTAATTATTATTGATGTTATTCACTCTCAGTTTTGAACGCAGAATGAGATAAGGCAGTGAGGGATGGAGGCCTGGACAGAGAGAAGCAGTCAAGTGATGACCTTCCTAGCAGTCGGCCCTGGCTCTTCTGTCCTAACAACAGTGCTAGAGCAGAGCAGAAAATGACCTCTGCCTGACCTCCACACCTTTAGTGCACACCCCTGAATGCACCCGTCTCTGCTGTCAGATCCCAGGCACACCAAATAGTCTCCGTTCTCCCCACAAATGGCAGGAGTTGTGGCCTCCGTTTTAAAGAAGAGAGCATGGGGTACAAGGTGACCCGTGTTCCCACATGAATCTGTCACTGACCAGCCATGTGAGCCTGAGTTGCTTGCCCACTCCGAGCCTCATCTGCTGGTTAGGAAGGGTAACTGCCCTCCTTCTGGCACAGGACTGCTGCGAATTGGCAGACATGAAGTCTCGGATGTGAAAGGACTTTGTGTTGCGCTTGGTACGTAGAAATGGCTGGAAGGAGAGTCTAGGTCACTCCCCTGGGGTACGCAGGGGTTTCTAGCCATGATCCACAGGGCAAAGAGCCTGGGATTCCCAATGAATACACCTCCCTCCCCCCTGTAATCTGATTTTGGGATCTGCAACTCTATATTGATCGAGTCCAGAGTAATTTGAGACCAGAAGCCAATCAGCTCCAACGAAATCTTGATGAGTTTGAAATGAGCCAATTTCCTCTGGATGAGATTCTTCTGCTGAATCAGGGAAATTGAGGCCGCCAGACCAACTAGAAACAAATCAGTGCACCCTGTCATGTCAGACACCTCCATCCTCCCCGCTGACCCTGACACCACTGGAGCCTCCAGCCCTTCCTGTCGCTCTGCACTGCCCCCCTCGCGGTGGGGCCACCAGCACTGGCAAGAGGGGGAACATCGGTAATTTTCTCCAAAGGAGCTTGTGTCTAGAGAAACCAATATTTAACATCCCCATTTACATTGAAAGCGTGATTCTGATTATGAGATGGTAATGAGGGGATTAGCCAGAGGAGGGGGCCCCCCTGCCTGCCACACCACACTGTGGTCTTATTCCTGGAGGAGGAGGTGTGGGGGAGGGGCGTGGGCACTCCCACAGGGAGAGCATCAGAGATGCCAGAGCAGGGCAGGGGTCCTTCAAGACCCCACGCCAGAGCCCCTTATTCATGTCTGGAATCAATTAGCTTCAGAAGGGGTGACGGGTGACACGTGAGACACCTGACTCCGGGCCTTCCCCTTCCTCCCCCGCAGCCTCTGACTGAGCCCCTCCACTCTCTGACGCTGCCCGGGGGTTCCAGAACAGTGAGTTTCTTACGTCATGTGCTGCCTCTGAGGTGGATGGCTAAAGCAGAAAAGTGTGTTGAGAGGACTTTCGCTCAGCTCCTGGCTTCTCTGGCTGACCCTTAAATCTCAGGCTCCCCCCCAAATTCCCTGCCTCTCTGGTATGGCAGTATTGTCTGCCTCACCCCAGATTGCTCCCTTTTTAACCAGGCAGCAGTTTATCTTTGCCTCTTCCTGTAGGGTGAGGGGTGGAGGATGAAGAGAGCCCAAGGGGGTCACCCATCCTGAGGCCCCGTTTGTTGGTGGACAATTGAGCTCAGACAGGATAATTCAGTGTGTGATTGTGGTCACGCCCCCCCCCCTTTGTGCCCCTTTCAGAGCCAATCTCCCAGGCCCAGATGGGTTAATCCATAATGCAGACGAGCAAGTAATTGGCTGTCAGCCTGGCCCCCTGCACCCCCTTCCTATTAGTGCTACTGCCCTAATGAAGCCCAGCTTGGAGAGCCCCCTTCTCAATGAGGTGCCGGCCCCAACCCAGCCAGGCACACATGTGTCTCCACTGCTCTGCCTGAAGCCTGGCTCCCTTTAGGGACCCCCAGCCCAGCCTCCCCGGGGTGACCCAGCTGCCAGGGCTGTGGAGGCCCGGGGAGAGGCTGTGATGGATGGGAGGGAGTTAGTTAATAGAGCCCCAAACACATGGGCCCTGTCTCCACACCCCCCTCCCACACAGACACTTTTACAGCTTTCCACTGACAGCATGCCTGGCCTTTTTTGAAATAGCCCCATGGAATATTCCCTACTCCCGTTTCTGACATAAACTGTGCCGAAATAGGATTTAATGGGGGCTACGAAGCTGCTTTTTTTGGACACTGGCCAAAATCATTGCTCTTATGCCCATTTCCTACCTCTGCCAACCTAGGGACAACTTATTTTATGGATTTTTTTTTTTTTTGAGACAGAACCTCAAGTTGTCACCCAGCATAGAGTGCCATGGCATCACAGCTCACAGCAACCTCCAACTCCTGGGCTTAAGTGACTCTCTTGCTTTGGCCTCCCAAGTAGCTGGGACTACAGGTGCCCACCACAATGCCTGGCTATTTTATTTTTGGTCGTAGTTGTCATTGTTGTTTGGCAGGCCCAGGCTGGATTCAAATCCACCAGCACTGGGGTATGTGGCTGGCGCCTTAGCCGCTTGAGCCACAGGTGTCGAGCCTCTTTTAAGCAGAGATGGCTCAAGGCAGGATAAAAGATGAGCTTGGACCTTAGCTTTCAGTCTCTCAATTGATATTTGAACCTTACCAGAGATATTATTTTCCTTAATTCTTGGACTACCATGTCTGTCTCTTGATCCTACCTCTCTTCCCACCCACTTCTGAACCTATTCCTTACTCAGAGGCAGGCCTAGAACCAAGCCCAACAGATGAGGCAGGTGTCCAAACAAGAGTCCCTTTACGGGCAGCGCCTGTGGCTCAAGGACTAGGCACCGGCCCCATATACCGGAGGTGGTGGGTTCAACCCCAGCCCCAGCCAAAAACTGCCAAAAAAAAAAAAAAAAAAAGAGTCCCTTTATGTCCCTTTGTGTGAGAGCTGCCTTACCTTGTACTAGGTCTCCCTCACCAGCTTTTGTGCGCCTTTCATCCAGATGGAGTCAAACCAAACCTGGTTGATTGACATCTGTTTAAAATGTCATAGAACTAGGTTGGGAGCGGTGGCTCAGGCCTGTAATCCTTGCTCTCTGGGAGGCTGAGGCGGGTAGATTGCCTGAGCTCATGGATTTGAGACCAGCCTGAGCCAGAGCCAGAGCGAGACCTTGTCTCTACAAACAGCCAGTTATTGTGGCAAGTGCCTATAGTCCCAGCTACTTGGGAAACTGAGGCAAGAGAATCGCTTGAGCCCAAGAGTTTGAGGTTGCTGTGAGCTGTGAGGCTACAGCATTCTACGGAGGGCAACAAAGTGAAACTCTGTCTCAAAAAAAAAAAAATGTCATAGAACTGAGGTGTGGGGAGGATGTTTGCAAAGGGACCTACTATTCTCTGATTCTTTGCTCTTGCTTCCTACTCTCACTTTTGTTCTCTTTTCCCCCCAAACAAACAGCTGTGGCCTTGCCGAGCCTAGTGCCAAACCAACAGGGAAAGGAGATTCTGGTTGCTGCCTGGCCTTGGCTGCTTAGGACGCCCTAAGAGGCAGGAGTTCTCTCTGCTAAGGAGAGCCACAGACACATAATCTGCCTACCCTCCTTCCTCTACATAATTCTTTATAAATGATCATAATATATTTTTCATTATTAAGATAACAAAATATTTGAAAATGGAGGCATGATGAAAAAGTTATATACATTCCCTTTCACCCAATTCCATCATCGCTTATCTTTTGGTTTATGTGTTATTCCATCTTTTCCATATGCATATAGGAAATCATTTAATACAACTAAAATATTTACTGAAGAATATCTTCTGTGTGCCACGCATAGCAGCATACAGCATTTGTGCTTATAATTTTCTCCTTGGATCTAACTCCAGATTCATTCCTATGTTTTCTTTTTCTCTTCTAAAAGAGGAATAGGTGACCCTTTTCATCATATTTGGAAATTCTCACCTTTGGAGATACAGGCCCCTGAGACTATATGAAGGTTGGAATCTGCAAGGGGCTCTGATTAAGACCATGAAGAGGAAAATAGAGCCCCCATGCTGATAAGGGCTCAGGGGATGGAAGCCAGTGACTCTCAGAAGAGTCTAGGCCCCTTTCTGATTAGATAGGGGGGCAACCCTGGGGTGGTGAAATACCGTTCGGAGGTTGTTCCTAGGAGATGCTGAATATTTATGAGCTATGCAATCAGGACCTAGGAGGTAAGGCTTAAAAATAAACAGGCAGCAGGATGGGGGCAGGGAAGATGGAAGGGAGAGACACAGAAGAGAAACCATGGGAAAAGGGAGAGGGGCACACAAAAGGAAGGAAGGAAAGAAAGGGTAGGTTCTTGTGGCAGCTCAGAATACTAACTTCTCTTTCGTCCTTACAACCCACTTGCGCGTCTTTGTGTAGATGGGCAAGGAGGTCACGGTGTGGCTAGACTTTCCTGAGACTGTGCTCTTTGAGGGACTCCAGAGAGACTCTGGAGTCATCTCTACTACATGAAATCAAGCTTCAGGAGACGTTGATGGAAAGGAGCCCCTTGTGATATAAGAAACCAAAGATGAGGCTCGGCGCCTGTGCCTCAAGCAGCTAAGGCGCCAGCCATGTACACCTGAGCTGGAGGGTTCGAATTCAGCCTAGGCCTGCCAAACAACAATGACGGCTGCAACCAAAAAATAGCTGGGTGTTATGGTGGGTGCCTGCAGTCCCAGCTACTTGGGAGGCTGAAGCAAGAGATTCGCTTAAGCCCAGGAGTTGGAGGTTGCTGTGAGCTGCGATGCCACAGCACTCTACCCAGGGCGACAGCTAGAAAAGAAACCAGAGATGAATGTGGAGCAGTGGAAGGAGGACTCCCCAGCAGGGGACCCCTGCAGATTCTGGAGCCATCTAGTATTCAAGGTGAAAACAAACAAACCTGTGAGCACACAGGCCACACACACAACCACTAAAGAAACGCAGACAAGAAATGCTCAGTGATGTCAAATGGAAAACCCTTCATACGTGCATATAACACAAAAGCATTTCCCTCTGCATGGAAATCATTGGAGGCAAGGGAACATTCGTCTTTAATTGAAAAGAGGGACATCCTTTGTAGGGTATAGGGGATTTGAAAATCTTAATTGGTCTCCTCCTTTGTGAATTTGATTCTCACCTACAGAGAGAGAGAAGGGGGGGGGAGGAGAAATCTCAGGAAACAGTGAGACCCTGTCTCAAAAAACAAACAAACCAAAAAAAAAAAAAACCCCAAACAAAAATAACCAAACTCTTCTGCTCAGCTCCTTGGACCACTCATTCTACTTGATAGAGTGATGTGGTGCCTGATTCCAGAACTGCAAATAAAAGCCAATTTAGATCTTTACATTTGTTGTAATTTCGTCTTTTGACATGAGTGAATGCATGCAAAGCACTTATAACAGTCTGGCAATTGTAAGTTCACAGTCAATGTTTTTTAAACCGTAGTAAGCCTTTATTTCTTTGTTTCACAAAGAAAGGTGGCTGAGTTAGTCCTTTTGGGTGATTAGTCTAAAAGACCGAATCCCGTATCCCCGTTCAACTCTTCTGTCTCTTCCTTGGCCCTGACCTTGGCAGGGGCGGTGGGAGCAGCAGGAGCAGCAGTGATATGGCTCTGGTGTGATTGTGGTCACACACCCCCCTTTTGTGCCCCTTTCAGAGCTAATCTCAGCAAGTGGGAAGGTGCAGTCTCCACAGACAAAGCCAGGATGCGTTTGTATTCATTGATGAGAGAAAGGGGAATTGTTGGGTAACCAATCTGCAGACAAACCCTGGCAATACTGTGGACACCCTGCAGGAAGCAAGAATGCGGAGTTTCTCTGCGATGTCAAGCGCTTCAGGATGGCTGACGCTGCTGTGGTTGTGCACTTGCTGGATAAACAGCCCAAAGGAGAGAGCCGAGGTGTCCAGCAGTGTGGCTTCCTCAGCCCCCACTTTGTCTCAGTCTCAATAAGCTGCACATCACTCAGGATTTCCATGGTAACCTGAAGATTTTAGTGATGATGCCTAAAGCCTGGAAGAAGGAGGCCTTTTCTTGCCCCAGACCAGTGTTCTGGGCCAGCATGGTGATGTCACATGGGGCAACGGCACCAGCACTGGAGGCAGCTGGCACCTTATATGTCCCTGGTCTCAGCGAGCTCCTTCTTGGTGAACACGAAGCCCACATTCCCCTATATAGGAGGCAACAGTTTTTCCGGATACCCTTAGATAGCCTTGTGTGTCATGCCGTTCTCACAGCCTTCCCTCAGAGGGACATGCGGTCTGCGGCGTCTGCTTGGAGCCTACATTTTCTGCTCCCACAATGAAACATTTTGGATCATCATCCAAAAGTTTCATGATCTTAAGGAAGTAGCTATACTTCCAGGTCGCCCTGCCTTCCTTGGCCTCCTAGCAGTGCATCAGAGATTGCCACACAGGATTTAAAGACATGTCATTCACATGAGGATTCTCACATTTATTTATTTATTTAGCGATTTTGTGATTTTTGGCCAGGGCTGGATTTGAACCTGCCACCTCTGGCATATGGGGCCTGTGCCCTACTCCTTTGAACCACAGATGTCGCGAGGACTCTCACATTTATTGAGAGATCCACAATAAATGTTACGTATTACAATTCATGTCCTCATTAACATTAAATGAACACCTACTGTGTGCCACACAATGTTGGACATACAAAGCTGAATTAAATACAGTCCCTGCTTTCTAAGGGCAACTTGAAGCTTATGGGAAAGATAGACATGTAAGCAAGTAATTAAAGCATCACCTGAGCTCGGTGCCTGTGGCTCAAGTGGCTAAGGCGCCAGCCACATACATCTGAGCTGGCAGGTTCAAATCCAGCCTGGGCCTGCCAAACAACGACGGCTGCAACCAAAAAAGAACCGGGCATTGTGGTGGGCGCCTGTAGTCCCAGCTACTTGGGAGGTGGAGGCAAGAGACTCGCTTGAGCCCAGGAGTTGGAGGTTGCTGTGAGCTGTGATGCCACAGCACTCTACCCAGGGCGACAGCTTGAGGCTCTGTCTCAAAAAAAAAAAAAAAATCTCCTGGTAAGTTACACAGGAGACTAAACCAAGTGCTCTGGGAGGACCATGCACTCTGAGAAAGAAAGATTTTACTGATCAGGTAACAGAAACTGGATTACCAAGATGAAAGGGATTCAGAAGATGGGCCTTCGAGGGAAGAGGGCATTTCCAGAAGAGGAAGTAGTACAAGCTAAGGCATAGGACTGTAAAGAGTACAGCACAGTCAAGAAGAAAAACAGGGAAAGTGAATAAACACATGTATATGTAAAAATAAAAAAATAAAGAAAAAATAAAGAAAAACAGTTTAGTACTGGGATATAGGTGACCAGTGGGGATGGGGTCAGGATGGGAGTAACGGAAAAGGTCTTGGAAAGGTGACAGCATGTGGACTGTGGTGATCCTTGTGTGCTACCTGTATGGGCCTATCCTGCAGGACGCAAGACGTGGGGAGCCATTATCATCGGTAAGTGGCATGATTGTATCGGAACCTCAGAGACAAGTACATGTATAGCTCACTGTCTGGCACTTAGCAGGTGCTTACTAAATGGGGGTTGAACAAATAGGTAACAGCTCTTGTAGCATCAGGGTAGAGGATAGAGTCTCCGTGGGAGGCTGAAGACAGTGAGTTAGGGGGCTTTGCAATAGTCAGGATGAAAGATGATGAGAGCCTAAGCCAAGACAGAGGCAATGGAGGTGGCAAGAAGGTAGAAAGTTGATGAAATACTTCTCAGAAGCCCACTGGAGTGGCATGCTTAGTTTGGGTTCAAGTTTAAAGGGCACATGGAGAATTTAGAGAGTTCCAAAGAAAAGGCTCTATTGGGCAGCACCTGTGGTTCAAGGAGTAGGGCGCCGGCCCCATATACTGGAGGTGGTGGGTTCAAACCTGACCCCAGCCAAAAATAAAAACAAAAACCATAGGTAGAAAAGGCTCTATTTGCGATCATAAGAAAACAGTAATACATATTGGAATAAATATAATAAGAATTGTTCCAGATCTAAATAATGAAAACTTTAAAATGAGTAAAGAACATAAAAATGAGGTAGGTGTTTTTTGTCTTTCACAACTCTGTATTAGTGCAATTAGAAGTGGGATTGGCATACTCCTTACTCCCCTTTGTTAAATCTGAGCCATTCCCGCCTCAGCCCCCAAAGCCTCCCTGGTTTTGAGTCAAGGTCAAAAGACTCTACAGCCCACTGGGCCCATTTCACCTCCTTCTTTGCAGGTTTTAGCTCTCAGCTCACTCTCACGCTTGCCAAGCCTCCCCCTGCCCTAATTCTTCATGGTTTTAATTGGTACTTGGATAATCCATCCTATGTTCTTGCAGTTCACTTTCTTTCTTTCTTTTTTTTTTTTGTTAGCTGGCCAGGGCTGTATTCGAACCCGCCACCCTCGGTATATGGGTCAGCACCCTACCCGCTGAGCCACAGGTGCCGCCCACAGCTCACTTTCTTGACCTCCTCTTCTCCTACAGTATTGTTACCTCCTCCTCCCCAGTGGTTAATCCTGTGGTGATATTCCAGTAGATTTTGTCATAATCAATAACTGAACTTTGCCTATGTTATCAATTTCAATCATTTCCAATCATTTTCCCTATTTTCCAGTTTACCACTTCCAGGGTTCTAGATGCAGCAAATCTTTTTTTTTTTTTTTTTTCCTGAGACAGAGCCTAGTGCCATGGCATCACATCTCACAGCAACCTCCAATCCTGGGCTTAAGGGATTCTATTGCTTTAAGCTCCCAAGTACCTGGGACTACAGGCGCCCGCCACAACACCTGGCTATTTTTTGGTTGTGGTTGCCATTGTTGTTTGGCGGGCCTGGGCTGGATTCGAACCTACTAGCTCTGGTGTATGTGGCTGGCGCCTTAGCTGCTGGAGCTACAGGCACCAAGGCAGATGCAACAAATCTTAGACCACACCAAGATAATCCATTTATTTCAATCCCTTTCCATTGCTCCTTCTATTTGTCAACTCATGGCCACACTTTATTCATTACTCAGCTTTAATTACCATGGAAAACCACCAGATTCAGTCTCTTGTATACATCTTTGACTTCCTTACTTGTCTTTCACTTGTTTGACTTTGTTTGGGTAATCCACAATCTTGGGCAAATCCAACCCTCCACCTATTCTGCACCTGTACCCAAGCAGCAAAATGTACCTGAAGAAAAATGAAAAAGTATGCACACTGGTCTCACTTTTTTTTTGAGACAGAAC
Organism: Arctocebus calabarensis; assembly: GCA_963573935.1. NCBI lineage: Eukaryota > Metazoa > Chordata > Mammalia > Primates > Lorisidae > Arctocebus > Arctocebus calabarensis. The sequence continues at coordinate 16,981 of CAUYON010077998.1, read as the reverse complement.
CTCAAGCTGTCACCCTGGATAGAGTGCACAGCTCACAGCAACCTCCAATTCTTGGGCTCAAGTGAGTCTCCTGCCTCTGCCTCCCAAGTAACTGGGACTACAGGTGCCCGCCACAATGCCTGGCCATTTTTTGGTTGCAGCTGTCATTGTTGTTTGGTGGGCAGGGCTGGATTCGAACCTGCCAGCTCAGGTGTATGTGGCTGGCGCCTTAGCTCGTTGAGCCACAGGCGCTGAGCCTGGTCTCACTTTTGATTCACAATCACTAACGTCAAGTACTTCTCTAATGCTGTGTAGCAATTATACTGTATTTCCATAGCCATTAACTATCCTGGTTTCCTATGTAACTCTATCTCTGCTCAAATCACAAACACCACTTCCCTTGTCCTCATTTAGCTGATAATTTTGCTTCCTATTTTATGAAGAAAAGATAAGCAATCGGAAAATAACTCCTGAGGGTTTCCACCACGACATGGGACACCTCCTTGCATCTGTGTCTTTACATCCTATCCTTTGTCTTGTTACAGAGGTCAAACTATCTGTTCCTAGTTAAAAGACCTCATTCACTTATGCTACAGACTATCATCTCTCCTACTCAGGGACATTGTTCTAGGGACTTCCTCTCTCTTCTCTGTATTCCATTTCCCTCTCAATACTATAATTTTAATCAAAACATAAACATGAGGTTGTTTCTCTTATTTAAAAAGCTTCCCAATGCCACTTCTTTTTCAACTATCTCCTGATAAATCTTTTTCTCAATTCAGCAAAATTCCAATTTCTTTGCTTTCATTTACTCTTCTTCCTTCCTTCCTTCCTTCTTTCTTTTCTCCCTCCCTTCTTTTTATCTTTTTAGACAGAGTTTCATTCTGTTACCCAAGCTGGAGTGCAGTGGCGTGATCATAGCTCATGGCAACCTCAAACTCCTGGGCTCAAGCGATCCTCCTGCCTCAGCCTTCTGAGTAGCTGGAACTATAGGTGTGTACCACTGCACCTGGCTAATTTTTACTTTGTGGATGCAAGAGTCTTGTTACTGCCCACGCTAGTCTTGAACTCCCGATCTCAAGAAATCCTCCAACATTGGCCTCATAAAGTGCTAAGATCATAGGTGTGAGCCACCATGCTTACTTTGTTTCCATTTACTCTTAAATCCACTCCCGTCAGATTTCGCTGCCATCAATCTATCAAATCTGCTTTTAACAAGGTCAGCAGTGACATCCAAATTACTAAATTCAATGGCAAATTTCAGTCTTCATCCTAGTTGTCTTTATTCCATTTAGGCTGCTATAACAAAAAATGCCATAGTCATGGTGATTTGAACAACCAGTATTTATTTCTCCAAGTTCCAGAGGCTGCGAAGTCCAAGACTGAGGTGCTGGCAGATTCAGTAGCGAAGCTTTGTTTCTTGGTTCATAGATAGGGGTCTTCTCCATGTGTCCTCACATGATAGAGGCCATGAGAGAGCTCTCTGGGACCTCTTTCATAAGGGCACAGATTCCATTTATGAGTATAAATGGAACCTTCATGACCTAATTACCTCAAAAGGCCCCACCTCCTGAGACCATCACACTGGGGTTAGGATTTCAACTCATGAATTTGGGAGGGGGAGCTCCCAATTTACCAGTGTTCATTCCTTCCTCCTTCACTTGCTTTCTCCTTTCTTCACTTGGTTTCCAGGATACCACATTCTCCCTGATTTCCTCTTATGTCTTTGGTTTTTTCTTATTCTTCTTTTATTTTTATTTATTTATTTATTGTTAATTATTGTTGCAGTTTCATTTTGGTTTTTTTTGGACCTGGGCTGGGTTTGAATCTACCACCTCCAGTATGTGGGGCCAGCACCCTACTCCTTTGAGCCACAGGCACCACCCCTTCTTAGTCGTCTTTATTCTTCCTTAACTCCCAAAATTCTAAATGTTAAGAGCCAATTCCTAGGACCTGTGCTTTTCTTTCTATCTCCTTTGATGATCTCATCTAGCTCTGCAGTTTTGTACATCATTTATATGACAAGGAGGTTCACATTTATATCTGTATTCTAGCTCTCTCCTCTAAACTTCGGATTAGTTCATCCAACTGCCCATGTGGTGACACCACTGAGACTTCTAACAGGAATCTCAAACTTAGCATGTCCACAACCGAGTTCCTAATATCACCCATTGAATCTGCAATGCCTTTAGGTTTCCCCATCTCAGTGACATTAACTCTATTTTCAAAAATATCTGTATATCTGGAATCTGACTACTTCTCATCTCTACTGGTACCACCCCGGTGCTAATCACCATCATCACTTCCCTGTGTGTACTCTGAAAGCTTCCCAGCTGGTTTCTCTTGTTCTTTCCTTGACTTATCTTCAGTCTATACTTAGCATAGCAGCCAGAGAAATCCCATTTAAAAACAAGTCAAAGGCTCAGCGCCTATAGCACCGTGGTTAAGGAGCCAGCCACATACACCAAGGCCCAGATCAGCTAAACAACAATGACAACTGCAACCAAAAAAGAATTGGGTGTTGTGGCAGGCACCTGTGGTCCCAGATACTTGGGAGGCTGAGGCAAGAGAATTGCTTAAGCCTAGGAGTTTGAGGTGGCTGTGAGCTGCAACAGAGTGCAACATAAAACAACAACAAACATAGGCTTGGCACCCATAGCACAGTGGTTACTGTGCCAGCCACATACACTGAAGGTGGTGGGTTGGAACCTAGCCTGGGCCAGCTAAACAACTGCAACGAAAGATAGCCAGGCGTTGTGGCAGGTGTCTATAGTCCCAGCTACTTGGGAGGCTGAGGAAAGAGAATCACTTAAGCCCAAGAGTTTGAGGTTGCTGTCAGCTGTAACGCCATAGCACTCCACCGAGGGTGACATAGTTAGACTCTGTCTCAAAACAACAACAACAACAAACATAAAGAGTAAGGAAGGGAAACTGTCATGTAGTAAAATATATTACCGAGCTGTAACAATTGAACAATTAAGTACTGTCATGGGAATTAACATACAGATGAACTAACAGAACAGAGATGCCTACTCCTTCAGGAATTTGATATATGAGAAAAGCAGCCCTGCAATCAGCAAAGGTAAGGTAGGAACAGCTATTTATTTGTTTTAGGAAAAAAACTACATCTTTACTTTACTCTTTATATTAAAATTAATTCTTTTTTTTTTTTCTTTGAGACAGAGTCTCATTTTGTTGCCCTCGGTAGAGTGCTGTGGCATCACAGCTCACAGCAACCTCCAACTCCTGAGCGTAGGTGATTCTCTTGTTTCAGCTTCCTGAGTAGCTAGGACTACAGGCGCCCGCCACAACGCCCAGCTATTTTTTGTTGCACTTTGGCTGGGCAGGTTTGAACCTGCCACCCTCGGTATATGGGGCTGGCGCCCTACTCCCTGAGCCAGAGGTGCCACCCTAAAATAAATTCTTGATGCATGAAAGATCTAAGTGTGAAATATTAAACCTTAGCATTATTGGAAGAAAGCAAGGATTCTGTTTTTAATCTTAGCATGAGGAAGGCCTTTCTAGCATGACATAAACCCAAAAGGTATAATGGAATACGTTAACACATTTGACTTTACTTTTTAAAATCTGGCAAAATATTTTAAAGCCAAGGTGAATGACAAATAGGGGGAAACTACAACATATATGAAAGACAAATAATTTTTTCCCAATGACACAATAGGGCAAATCATAGAAATAGGCAAATGGCCAATAAACATTTGAAAAAATGCTCAAATTCACTCTAAATACCTGGGTATTATAAAAATTAACAAGTAGGGCTCCAGCCCCATATACCAAAGGTGGCGGGTTCAAACCCGGACTCTGTCTCTACAAAAAATAAAAAAAAATAAAATAAAAATTAAACACATGTCTCATTCATTGAATTGTAGAAAATAAAAATATTTAGTAATGTTCAGTCATAGTGAGCACACAAGAGCTCTCATACATGACTGTGGGACTGTCAATCGTAGCAATATTTTGGAGGGAAATTTGGCAGAATCTAGGAAAATTTTAAATGCCCATACTTGTTACTTAAATAAGGATATGTTTGTTACTTTCTGTCTTTTCTTAGGCCTCGTTTTCTCATCTGAAAACAGGAGCTAATAGTACCTCCCTCATCAGGTTCCTATGAGAACCCGAGATTGTGTTACATGAGATTGTGTCTGCGAAGTGCTCAGGCCTACTTCCTTGTTTGTTTTCCTCACTTCCGGTAATTTACACATCCACAGCTGTGCCTGGCACATGGTAAGTACCTGGGAAACATCTGTTAAATAGATGGATAATAGACATTAGCTATTAACTCAATAAACATTAGTTATTTTTAGCTAGTATTTGCTTCTATAATTTCATTTTTAAGAATTTATCCTGGGTGGCGCCTATTGCTCAAAGGAGTAGGATGCTGGGCCCATATGCTAGAGGTGGCAGGTTCAAACCCAGCCCCAGTCAAAAACTGTAAACAAATAAAATAAAATAAATAAAAAGAATTTATCCTATGAATATACACTTGTGCAAAGATACACATATGTTTATTAGTAGCATTGTTTGTGCAACAAAGTCCAGAAACGACCTAAACCTCTGTAAATAGAGGACTGATTACAAATATATGATAAATGAATGCAATGAAATATTTATTAGCTACTCAGTAAAGTAATAAGATGGAGATATATGTGCTGATATGAAGGGATGCCCTAAAAATATTGGTAAGTTAAAAACAGGAAGTTACAGAACAGTACAAGTAATCTAATTGTGTGTGTGTGTGTGTGTGTGTTTATTTATTTATTTATTTTTGAGTCAGAGTCTAGAGCTGTAGCCCTGGGTAGAGTGCTATGGCATCATAGCTCACAACAATCTTCAACTCTTGGGCTCAAGCGATCCTTTTGCCTCAGTTTTTCTAATTGTAGTAGAGATAGGGTCTTGCTTTTGTTCACACTGGTCTCAAACTCATGAGCTTAAGCTATCCACCTGCCTTGGCCTCCCACAGTGCTAGGATTACAGGTGTGAGCCACCATGCCTGGCCTCATACATATATATTTTGAGACCAAAATCTTACTATGTTGCCCAAGCTAGTCTTGCATTCTTAGGCTTGAGTGATCTTCTTGCCTCAGCCTCCCAAGTAGCTGGAACTACAAGTATGTGATGCTGTGTCTGGATAATCTGATCATATTTATATTTTGCAAAGAATAGAGATAGGGATGCTGATATATATTTCTTTTTTCTTTTTTTTTTTTTTTTTGAGACAGAGCCTCAAGCTGTCACCCTGGATAGAGGGCTGTGGCATCACAGCTCACAGCAATCTCCAATTCCTGAGCTCAAGCGAGTCTCTTGCCTCCACCTCCCAAGTAGCTGGGACTACAGGTGCCCAGCACAACGCCCGGCCATTTTTTGGTTGCAGCGGTCATTGTTGTTTGGCGGGCTGTGCTGGATTCAAACCCACCAGCTCAGGTGTACTTGGCTGGCGCCTTAGCCGCTTGAGCCACAGGCGCCGAGCCAATATAATATTTTTTAAATGAGCACAATAGAAGAGATAGGAGAGCATCAGTAATAAGGGGGCGGGGAAAGGAGGAAAAAAAGGTGTACTGAATTGAATAGTGGCTCCTCCTAAACAGAAAAATTCATGCCCACCCCGAAGTTCAGAATGTGACCTTATTTGGAAATGGGGTTTGGGGAGGAATAATTAGTTAAGATGAGGTCATACTGGATTGGGCCTTGATCCCGTGATGGATGATGACAGAGGCACAGAGGCGTACATATACATGCACAGGGAAGGAGGCCATGAGAAGACAGAGGCAAACTCCGGTGTGATCTACAGGCTGAGGAATGCCAAGGTTTGCTGGCAACCTTCAGAAGGAGCAAAGAAGGCTCCTCCTCTAGAGCCTCAGAGAGAGCACAGCCCAGCTGCCACCCTGATTTCAGACTTCTAGTCCATAAGGAAATAAATGTCTGTTGTTTTAAACCACCCAGCTTTCTTTTTCTTTTTTTCGGCCGGGGCTGAGTTTGAACCCACCACCTCCGGTACATGGGGCTGGGGTCCTACTCCTTTGAGCCACAGGCACCGCCCTAAACCACCCAGTTCTTAGTACTGTTACAGCAGCTGTGGGAGCAGGCCTAATGCAGAAGGAGAGACTGAGACAGAGAACGCTAGTCGGCCCTGAGAGGGCGGTTGTAAGAGATAGCTATTTAATCGGGTATATTCAGTAAACATCTATTTATGGAGTGCTAGCCCTGTGCCTAGTTTTATAAAAAGGAACCCAGAAAGCTCCTGTTCTCCTAGCCTTTGTTGTGTCTGTCCTGGGATGTGGACCTTTCTGCCCAGGTGCTTCCAGATTTGTACACTTGTGTGTTGCAAAGTGTCTCCCCGCAGCCTCCTCCGTTGGAACCCTGATGGGAAAAGGATACTCTTGTGCACGGAGTTCTGGCTTATTATCTCAGCAGCTACAGGGATTGAGCCAACAAACTCTGGCTCCTGCTAGGGGCAGGCTCCTGCTGTCTGCTTTCCAGCTGGGTGCCTGCCTTTGCTCTCTGGCCCCCCCTCCTGCGTGGCCCTCTGGCCCCTGCCCTCTGGCTGGGTCAGCCCCCTGGCAGCATTACTCTGAAGCCAAGAGACCTGCTGGGCCATTCACAGGCACAGCCTAGTGGGGGTGGAGGACAGATGTTAGTTCCTTGCCCCCCTCAACACACACACACATGCTCAATGCGTGTTAGTGCCCTGGGAAGGGATCCAGGCAGAGAGTGATGGGAGGCTCTGGACTCTGGGGGGATGCAAATAGACTGGGCAGTGTGCGTGTGCATTGTGGAGAGGCAGTGGCAGTAATCAGTGTGCGATTGGGGAGGTTGTCCTCAGACTGCCCTCCTGGGCAATTACATGCCAGCAGCTTCGTCCACCACCAGCTGGCATGCAGGCTTTGGACCACCAAGAAGTCTCCCCATATGGCCCCCAGCTTGGTCACTGAAAATTCCTAGCCACATTTTCTGGCCTATATGCTGGCACCAGGCCAAGGAAGTTAGCCCGGGCTGACTAGTCTCTCACCCAACACACACACACACACACACACACACACACACGCAGGATGGGTGGAGGGGAGAAGGGTAGCAAGTTCCTTTAGAGGCTCATGGTTCTCCAAATACCACTCTGCCTGGGGCTCCTGTGTTCCCCATAACACTTCCCTTTCCCATCGCCTATACTCCTCTGTAAACTTGCCCACCCCAAGAAGAAAATATTCCTCTTCTACATTTACCTTATCACTTCATCAACCCCTGGCCCTAGGCTCTTTTCTAGGACTTTACCTGTGAAAACACACACACACACACACACACACACACACACAGTCTTCCCATCAGATATTGTAACCTTATGAGAACAAACTTACCTCCCAACTCTACCCGTTCAACTCCCCCATCTTCCTAACCTTTTTGCCAGCTGACCTTCACATACTCCTCTTCTCTTTCTTATCCTTTTAAAAGTTTGCACTCCATGTATTTTTGGCAAAACTCTAAAAAAGAAGTAGTCTTCAGAGGTGGCAGAAGGCAGGGGCTCCAAACTCTGACTCTTTCTTCAGCCTAAGGTGGAACCTTATAACTCAAGTGAATGGATCCCAACAAGGCCCCTCCCATTACAGTGAAACACCTGCTCCGTGTTTCACGGGCAAGCACCTCGCCTCCAGCTTATGGTGAAGACATCCACATAGTTACAGTGAGTTACCTACCCACTCTAGCAAGAGGTAGAAGCCAGTGTTGCCTTTGGAGGGTGGGAGGTGTACAGGCATCTAGCAAACAAGGAAGGAATCTAAGTAAACACCCTTTCCAGAACCTCCCATGGAATAGCCCAGAAAGAACTAGACTTGAAAGGGTGCAGGGCCACCTGTATGACTTTAAGTAAAAAGGGAAGGGGAGGAGAGGGCTGCAGAAGAGCTGGAACAAGTGACTGCCCTGGGCCTTCTCTACCAGCTCTCTGCTCCACCCTCTGCCAGGCCCAGGGCTCTAGCACCACTCTAGAGCATGGAGGAAACTGGGAGGGGATGTACAGGATGGCAGGGAGGAATTTATTCTCTGGTACAGCCCAGTGGAGCACTCAACCCTTCTTTGGTTTAGGTCTGAGTTTGATTTAAAGGAGGATATTCTAGAGATACAAAGAAGTACAAAGAATGAATAAAAAAAGAGAGAGAGAGAATGGGCAGCTCCTGTGGCTCAGTGAGTGGGGCGCTAGCCCCATATACAAAGGGTGGCAGTTCGAACCCAGCCCCAGCCAAACTACAACAAAAAACAAAAAAAAAGAAAGAAAAGAAAAACAGGAAAAGTACGGGGGTGGGGGGAGGGAGAGGGAGAGGAGGAGGGGAGAGGGAGGGGGAGAATAGAGAAAGGGTGAGGTGTAGAAGGAGATTCAGCCAGGAGAGTCTTGTAAAGAGGAGAGTGGCCTGGCTGTTTGTCCAGTCTCCAAACCCAGATGACAGGGATTAGAAAACAGCCTTGCCCACGGGCTGAGCCGCATCCTCCGCTTAGGGAACCATGAGCAAATACGCCCTGATCCCACATAAAGGGCCAATTAACTGCGCTGTCTCCAGGAACAAATCCGCTAACAGTGTGACAAGCCCCTAGACGCTGGCGGGCCCTGTGTTTGCAGAGAGGCCGGCCGGGGAGCAAATCAGGGGATTAGGGCCGGGTGGACCCGCATGGTGGGAGAGTTTCCAGCCCTCCCCGCCCCTGAGAAGGGGCTGGTGCCAGGACACGGAAGTTCTGTGCTGGTTCATTTCAGGCTCTGGTGTGATGGCACCTGGGTGACAGCAGCCGACAGGGGGCGGAGCAAAGGGTCCATGGATCCCCTGCTCCGAGCGGTCAGAATATACCCACTTCCTCCTTAACACATGAGAAAAGGGAGAGCCAAAGGCAGGGACGTCTTGTAATGGCAAACACAGATTGGAACCCACTTCTGGGTTGATCATTCCTGAAAGGACACATTTCTGATGGGAAATCTACCCCTTGCCATGTCACTTTCCTGAATGTCGCCTGGCTCTGGACCAAGGCACAGACACCAAAGTCTGTCTCCACCTACCCCGACTCTTCTCAGCCTCAAGGTCTGATTTGAGTCTTCCGTGCGGCGCCAGGGTAGTAGTTCTGCACCAGCGCCGGCAGAAGAGGTGCTGAGAACAGCTCCCAGGGCGCTGCCTCCCACGGGGCCTTCCTCCAACCCCGCCTTGAGTTCCCAGCCTTCTGAAGTCCGGCTGAGAGCTGGGCCAAGGCCCCTAAACGCCGCTGGACGGAGGCTCCGCGGGGAAGCGTCTGGATTGAGGGAGTCTTGGGACAAACCCGCTCCCCCTTTGCAACCACTCTGGTTCAGTTGAGGCCTGAAATAATCCAACTGTTTTTTTTTTTTTTTTGGTGGCAGCCGTCATTGTTGTTTGGCGGGCCCGGACTGGATTCGAACCGGCCAGCTCAGGTGTACGTGGCTGGCGCCTTAGCCCGCTGAGCCACAGGCGCCGAGCCAATAATCCAACTCTTGACTCTGCTTACTCTGGGGTCTGCGTCTGTGTAGCACCCGCCCCTCTCTTATTTCGACCTGTTTACCTGCCCCCTCTTAGGGAAGGAGTCACCCCAAGAAGATTGCCTTATCAGAGCGTTAGCGCTGAGCCAGAGCTCGGCTACTCATTCATCAATCAGCCGGGCCCTTAACCCCAGACGGGAACCATCCTCCACTCTCTTTCCCGCGACACCCCTAAGTCCTCTCCTGTCACGGGAAGTGTGTGTTGGGTGGTGGTGGAGGATTGGGACATCCATCCTCCACCATCTTTTAGGTCAAAAGAATTCCAGAGCAGTCAGAGGCAGCCTGGGCCTGGAAGGGGGGGATATGTCCCCCCCCCCCCAGTAAAGATGACTATTTATCAGATTAGAACAGATTTGCACCAATTTTGCATCCATCACGTCTCTGGCATTTGCCTTGACAGAAATAATATTGTTCTCTTTGTTTTTGCCTGGTTCCCCTTCAGTCTCCTCAAAAATGTAAAACAATTTAATAAAACATGCCAGAGCAGAGTAATGCAAAACTATGCAAATAAATGCGAGTTGCCCAGGTTTCCCGGGCTTTCTCCCTCTAGTTTGATGCGATCAGAGTCTCCCGTAGAAACTCCGACATCGGAGCGTCTGGAGGAGGACGCTCGGGTCAGGGTACGCCACCTCATCCCCTGGGCTCCGGGGTGCCGACCAGACGATAGTGGGCAAAGGGGTGGATCCGCCTCGGAATGCTTCTCTTCTCCGTCCCAGCTCCAGCTCCCAAACATCCCAGCCTATGCTCCAGGACGTGGGAGGCACGGAGGCCAGGCCTTAGAGAGCTAAACAGCTAAAGGAACGTTTGTTTGCTCTTTGCCTTAGTTCCCCTAAGGGCCGAGAAAAGAGACAAGAGGTTCAAAAGTTAGGCCAAAAGGGCAGAGTTGCACAGAACCTCATCCCTCATCTTGGGTGTTTTAAGACAGGAGGGAAACTCTCTTGCGGTGACCAGGACCCGGGCCGCGGGGCGGGGACTCCAACTCGTGCGCTAAGCGACTCCAGTCTCCTGCCCTGCCAGTGGCCATTCGTGTGGGGGTGGGAGGGTAGAAGGAGGCGGATTAATCCCTTAATTACGCGGTGATCGGCGTGGCACCTGCTTTCTGCCCGCCCGTGTCCCAGGGGACTCTGGCACTGGGAGGTGGAGAGAAGGACGCAGGAAGGGGGAAGGCGCGCGGAGGCGCCGGCCGTACCCAGGCGCTCCGGCAGGACAGCGGCACCGTGGCTGCGGCGGCGCGCAGAGGCTGCGGAGGGGCTCCCGGGCAGCCCGCGGGTCTCAGACCCAGGGGCTGGGCCCCGAGCCCCCCGCCCGGGTCCCGGCTGGGTCGAGCCATGCTGCGCTACCTGCTGAAAACGCTGCTGCAGATGAACTTGTTCGCGGACTCCCTGGCCGGGGACTTCTCCAACTCCAGCGAGCTGCTCTTAGGCTTCAACTCCTCGCTGCCGTCGCTCAACAGCACGCTGCTGCCTCCAGATCCCTCCCTTAACAGTGAGTCCCTGCCCCAGGGGGACGTCGGATCCGGGAGTTGGGTGAGGTTGAGAGGGCGGCGAGGAGGGTAAGGCGAAAGCGCTCCTGCCCCAAGGGGCAGAGCTCAGCAGGGTCTCCAGCGCCTAGCCACGTAGTGGAGGCTAAGGGATAATTCGGAGTTTCAAACGCATGAGTGGGGTATCCTCGGGAGGTCGAGAGCTTAGGAGAAGATGACAGCTGAGTCCTTTACACTCCATCTCCCCAAGGGCCCCCACGCCCACCCCAGGTGAGGAGAACTGTGGCTGGAGACAGGCAGGGAAATCCCGAGCTACCAAGGGCCTGGCCCACGGCAGGGAGGGGAGAAGATGGGGTACGGCAAGCCAGACTACTCGGTGACCCACGTAGATAGGTCTTCAGGGTCAGAAGTTTTCTTAGAACTCACTTAGGAAACCCAAATGCAGGACGTGTTTGCTAAGGAGGGGACCGGGCAACCTAGAATACTTAAAAGTTTGTCTCTCAGTGGTGGGACTCAGACGGCCCACCCTGACAGAGCTTCCGCCGGCTGCAGTGCTGGCGGCGAGGTCGTTTGCGCTAATTAGGGTGATTAATAAATGACTCAGACAGCGCGCTTTCCCCGACCGCGGTGGGGAGGCTGCGGGAGTGGGACGCGCCAGCCCGGGGAAGAGGCCCGATCGCGCCCCCTGCGGGCCACGTTGGGAACTCCCGCTTTCCGGACGCCTTTAAGGGTGATTCCCTTCAGGTACTTCTAGCCCTCTGTCCCTCTGCCTCTGTCTACACCAGTTTAGTAGTGGCCACCGTGCTGGTGACTAGAAGGTGGCGAGAAAGGAGACAGGCAAAGTGCATGTGTTTCTGTGTGGGGTACTCCAGGTGCTAGGGGAGGAGCCCCAGAACTTCATTAGCATGGCCATTAGCTATTCATTAGGCTGCTGTCGAAGCATCTCCGGAGACCAGAAATGACAGGGAAGACATTCCAGGGAAAGAGCGCCTGCAGCTGTGTCTACAGGAATTAGGGGGAAATGGCAAACCAGAAGGGTGTGGTATGTATGGAAGGGTGGGGGAATGAGCCTGGATTCTGGAATCTCTCGACCCTCCTAGTTTCCCTGGAGTTTAAGCACAGTCATCTCGCTGACATCCTGGAGAGTAACGCCTTTGCTCACCTACCGCTTTTACGGAGTCTTTTCAATCTTGAAAACTTAGTGAAGTACATAGGGGAGGTGCTGATCGTCACATTTTGCTCGGAGGAAACAAATTTATAGAGGTTGAAGGGTACCCTAATAGTTACAAAAGCAGCATGAAGCAAAACTTTGGCAATAACAAATCTATGTCTATTTCCCTTACACATGAGGATTATATGAAGGGGGGGAAAGAGAATATTTGGGTCTGGCAGAACCTGATCCCAGTAAAGGATCTAGGATCAAGTATGGTGTGCTAGGGAGGGAAAAAAAAACCCTTAAATAATTGTAGAATAGCTACTTTTATACATCAAGTGCTTTATGTATATTAATGGTTATATAAAAATCCTATCACTACTCTCACATTATAGAGAAACTGATACTTAGAGAACCTAAATTATTCACCAATTCTTATAGCTATGAAGGGTCCAAGTCTGACATTCCATTCCTCATGGGTTTGACACCCACACTTCTGCTCTTAGCCACTCACCATTGATGTTTCAAAATTGGGAATGGGATGGGATGGTGGGGAAGAGATGAATGAGAAGCACACATTTCCTTTTTTTGTTTGTTTTTTGAGACAGAGTCTCACCCTTTTGCCCTGGGTAGAGTGCTATGGCATCATAGCTCACAGCAACCTCAAACTCCTAGGTTCAAGTGATTCTTAAGCCTCAGCCTCCCAAGTAGCTGAGACTACAGGTGCCTGCCTGTTTTTTCTATTTTTAGTAAAGACAAGGTCTCACTCTTGGGCTCAAGCTGATTTTGAGCTCAAACAATCCACCTGCGTCAGCCTTTCAATGTGCTAGGTGATGGCTGTGGGGGAGCCTTCCAAATGGAAGCGTGGAAGGGAGGAGATTAAGAAAATTACTTCCTTCCCCAGGTGGGAGAGAAACTGATCTTGTCTCCAACCAATGAAATGCACTCCCAGGATTGTGCCAGCGCGGTCACAACCCATCCAGCTTTGTCTTCACCCGAATTTCTAAGAGGAGGAGGCAGGAAATAAAACCCTATCACACTCTTGCTTCCAGCAAGAGTTTTCTACAGATTTTGGAAAACAGTGGGAGAGGTGGGGTCAGAGGAGGTGCAGGACAGATGCTGGGAGCTGCCTCCAGTTATTTGACACCACATTATGTGAGGCTGCAGCAGCACCTACTGGTCACCACCATTACAAATCTACTTCCCATTACCGGACTGGGAGCTGAGGGCATCTGATTGTAATGGGCTCTTGGATCTTGTATCCTAAACTGTGTAAGAGCAGATGAAACAGGCACATTACACCAACGAACTGATCCGTGTGAGCAATGGAAGTAGAGGAATCCCTTTTCCAGGGGCTCTTAGCCTTTGTTGACTACATAAACCAGTAGAATAATGTGTTGATAATTATGCACCTCTCAGGACAAGGAGCTTTCCTCCCATTACCACCGCCATTTACATTTGATTCCAATGACTTTAAGGGATGCTCAGAAGCAAAGATAGATGATCTCAGGTGGCAGAAAGAGGGCTGTTCTTAGAACCCAAGTTAAGAACCCTTTTTAGTCTCAGCCCTATCACTCACGTCTTCTCTTTTACAAGGGGACCTAGGCTGGTCCATGTTCCCAATTTCACCAGCCTAGGACCTTCTGGATGAGAAGAACCAAGTATTGTTCTCGGGCTGTTCTTGGTGTTCACTGAGCTAGGATGACCAGTGAGCCAGAGCAGTGAGAGACTGACCCCAGCGGAACAGAAGTGTGGGTCTGTTGAAGGTGCAGGAGAGGGGTGGGGTGCTGAGGTGGTCCAGAGAGCCGACCTGGGAGTTTGCGTCCTGATTCCATTGCCTGTCTAGATTGTCGTCGCCTTTCTAGGCTGAGAACATGGGAGCGTCTGCCAGTAAGGAGATACTGCAGCCTGTAGAGGGAGTGGGTGGGCAAGGATGGCCAGTGGGGGCTCCAGCAGACGAACCATAAAGATGCAGCTACTACCACAGGGTTCTCTTCCCCTCTGGATGCTCTATCTCTCCCCCGAATTTCGCCATATGAACGCACCGTGCCACCACCTGTCTCCAGGGTCAAGGGTCGGGCCGGAGGACGCTATGCCGCGTATTGTGGAGCAGCCTCCAGATCTTCTGGTCTCCCGGGGCGAGCCGGCCACGCTGCCCTGCCGCGCTGAGGGGCGGCCCCGCCCCAACATCGAGTGGTATAAGAACGGGGCGCGCGTGGCCACTGCGCGCGAGGACCCGCGCGCGCACCGCCTGCTGCTGCCCAGTGGCGCCCTTTTCTTCCCGCGTATCGTGCACGGACGCCGGGCGCGGCCAGACGAAGGTGTCTACACTTGCGTGGCTCGAAACTATCTGGGCGCAGCGGCTAGCAGAAATGCCTCGTTGGAAGTGGCAGGTAAGAATCCCGAGGTGGTGAGCTGTTTGCTTCCAGAGTTCGAGGTAGGAGAGAGGGCACTGGGCAACGAGCCCCAATGATCTCGCCCCAATCAGCAACTTCTTTGGGGACCATCACCTTTGGTCACTAAAGCCCACACCATAGCCAGAGGAGGAAGTGGATCCGACTGTAAGGCTAGTGTTTTCACACCTGGGAAAGAGTTCAGTCTGCTACGACCATCCCCTCCCCCCTCCAGACAATACGCTCCGCGTATCCTCGCCCACTTGTGGCATCCTAAACCCGGCTTATTTTTCCTGCCCCACCTGTCACTCTCCAGTCCTTCGCGATGATTTCCGGCAGTCTCCTGGGAACGTGGTGGTGGCTGTGGGGGAGCCGGCAGTAATGGAATGCGTGCCCCCCCGCGGCCACCCGGAGCCTTCAGTGTCCTGGAAGAAGGGCAGCGCACGACTTAAGGAGGAGGAGGGGAGGATCACGGTGAGGGGCGGGGCCGTGGCTGAGGTCTCCCTGAGGGGCGGGGCCATAGCCTAGGGTGAGGGGACAGGTTCCCAAAAAGGCAGGTTTGAATCTAAGGGTCTTTAGAGGGGCGGGGAATAATGTCTTGGAGGAGATAAGGCAGGAGAGTTGAGATCACCAATTGACCAGAGACTAAGAATCAGCTATGGCGGGAGAGATGAGTAGGGTAGGATGCATCTGGTATGAAAAAGGTAGGGAGCGGCCAGGCGAGGTGACTCACGCCGGTAATCCTAGCACCCTGGGAGGCCAAGGCAGGTGGATCGCTTGCGCTCAAGCGTTCAGAGCAGCCTGAACTAGAGGGAGACTCTGTCTCTAAAACTAGCTGGGAGTGGTGTGGGCGACTGTAGACCCCGCTACTAGCGGGGCTGAGGCAAGAGAATCACTTGAGCCCAAGAGTCTGAAGTTGCCATGAGCTATGACGCTTCCTATTCTGTCTCAAACCTTACACACACATACACACACGTTCCGATGGCTGTAAGGGACCAAAGTTACCACTATTACTCTGCAGATCCGTGGAGGAAAGCTGATGATGTCGCATGCACACAAGAGTGATGCAGGGATATATGTGTGTGTGGCCTCCAACATGGCAGGAGAACGGGAGAGTGCAGCGGCGGAACTTGTGGTACTGGGTAGGCTCAGGGAGTTTTGGAGTGAATAGCCTGGGGAGTCAGCAGCTGCACGAACACCCTGACGGTTCACTCTCTCCCACTCCATAGAGCGTCCCTCGTTCCTGCAGAGACCAGTGAGTCAGGTGGTCCTGGTCAATGCCCCTGTGAATTTCCTATGTGAAGTGCAGGGGGATCCCCTACCTCGTCTGCATTGGCGCAAAGAGGATGGGGAACTGCCCACAGGCAGGTGAGATGCTGTAAGGAAACCTAACCAGGTCAAGCCTACCCTGCCCTAAGAAAGTGGGAGGCAGGGCAGAGAGAAGTCTGTTTCCCGGAACCTGTGGCTCTAGCCTTGTCTAGTCCCCACCTCCCTTCAGAAGTCCATGGGTACCAGCTTCTGCCCCTATTGAGTCCTGCCTTGTCTTTATGTGCCCTGACTCTGGTGTCTGTCCCGGGGGAGAGAGAAGGGGTCTGTAACTGTGTCCAACGCAGCCTGGGGGTGGGGAATGGAGCAGGTATGAGATCCGCAGTGACCACAGCCTTTGGATTGGTCGTGTGAATGCTGAGGATGAGGGGACTTACACCTGCGTGGCAGAGAACAGCGTGGGCCGTGCTGAAGCCTCTGGCTCCCTCAGTGTCCATGGTGAGAGCGCTGTCTGGGACTGCCTGTGGTAGGGATGCTATGACGGAAGAAGGGGGATGAGTAGAGGAGGGAGGGAGAGGAAAGCAGAGCAGGGCATGTGGGTGGGGCCCCTGAGACACCTGCTCCTATTTAAGCCAAACTTGGGCTTCTCCCTCCTCTTCCTTCAGTCTCCCTTCTTAGTGTCACTGATTCCTTTGTCTCACACCCTCTTCCCAGTCCCACCCCAGTTGGTGACCCAGCCCCAGGACCAGAGGGCAGCTCCTGGAGAGAGTGTGACTTTCCAGTGTGAAACCAAAGGAAACCCCCCACCTGCCATTTTCTGGCAGAAGGAAGGGAGTCAGGTAGGTGGCCATCTCCAAGGCCCTTCCCACCAGCCCTCCTCTGTCACATGTCACTTCTGACACTTCTTGCCAAGGCCCTGGACTGGCCTGGTCTTGGGCCCAGCTTAACTAGGTTCCCGACGTGGACCGCTAAGTTACCTTGCTCAGGTTCAGTTTCTCTAAGGTGCCTGTCTACTCCAGCTGGAGAGAGAGAGTGAGTCTTAGAGAGAGTAAAGCAGTCTTCTTAGAAAGATAGATCTTAGTCTTTAGCAGAGCTTTGTAATCTTCAGCAGAGAGACACCGTGCTGGCGTTCTGCAGGCAAGAGAGGAGACAGAGTCAGATTAAGCGAGTCCATG